>CM019714.1:18383649-18386149 GCA_009760885.1 Achatina immaculata
TTCTCTGATGCTTCTTGATCTCACATCTCCCATCATCTTCTATACTGGGATATGTTTATTATTGCTACAGTAATATAGTTTCTCCTGTTTCATCCAGCCTTGTACACGCTGAGTGCTGCAGTGTTTACCTTAGATTACATTTGTTAGATACTTCATATAGCTTACTTTGATCAAGAAAAAAGATTTGATAAAGATGTAAAATGTGGGAAATCTTACAGCATTATGGAGATAGTAGACATTTGATCAACCTATGCAAAAACCTATACGAAAACAGTCAGTGTACTTTTATAACAAATGCAGGATACTCTGAGACATTCATCATAAAATCTGGAGTGAGGGAAGGCTGTGTACTATCTCTCTTACTATTCGTATCATATTGACAACATCTGCAAAGAAGCTAACATACATAGTAAAAACTCCACGACAAAGCTGTCCAACAGCCCAACCCTAGAAACAATGCCGATAAACCTACAACACTTTCCAGAAGACATGTCCAATAGGAAGACCATAAACGAGCTCCTTTTTGCTGATGATCAAGGACTTAGAGCCACATCAGAAAAAGACCTACAGCAGAACATGGATAATTTAGCAAGGGCATGTAAAAGCCACAACATGAAGATCAGTGCTAAAAAAAAACAGAAGTCATGACCATAGCGAGAGAAGAAATCCAAACAAAGATATTCCTAGACAACCAGGTCTTGAAACAGGTGAAACCTTCAAATACTTAGGTAGCATAATATTATCCTCAGGGAAAAACGATCCTGAGACTGAGAACAGGCGCAATAAAGCAAATCAGGTCATTGGACAAATGACTTCTTTACTGAAAAACAAATACATCACAACTGAAACAAAAAGGGCACTGCAGAACACAATTTTCCACCCAATTCTGTGTTATCAATGTCAGACATGGACACTAACAACCAAGAACAAAAGAAAAATCATCGCGACAGAAATGAGGCGCTTACAGAGAATAGTAAATGTGACAAGAAAAGACCAAATAAGAAATCACAACATCAGGGCAAATGTTGGAGTAACACCAGCATCGCTATATCCAGAAACAGCAAGTCAATTAGTTTGGTCATGTTACACGGTTACCACCAGACAGTATATCACAGACAACATTCACACTAAGATTTGTAGGTGACAGGGGAAGAGGCCGCCCACGCAGGAGATGAGAGAGAGGAAATTACAGAAGCATTAAATATCCCATATATGAAGCAAATCGTTGAGCACTATCAAGACGTCTATTTATCCCCCTCAACACCGAAAGGTATGAGAAAGGAGACAAGAAAGACAAGACATTTATGTTACTTCTTAGCGTCCTTTTTTCTATGCTTTCATCACGTGCCATTAGTCACTGTCTTCCTTTGACACTAGAAACGAAAACAAAAAGTAGGAGATCCTTAATGTTCTTAGGAGATCCGTAATGTTCTTAGGAGATGACAAATTTTTAAATAACAGTAGAATTATGTTTTATTGTCTTCTTTATTATATGATTCTTTGAATTATGGCCTTTAATGGAAATGGCCAAACTATTCAGTCACTTAGAAAAAAAAGGAAGCTGTTACTATTTATCTAACAGGCGAAGTAGGATATATTACTTATAAACGTAGAAGAAGAAGAAGAAGAAGAAGAAGAAGAAGAAGAAGAACAACAACAACAACAACAACAAGCAGCAGAAACAGCAACAGAAGAAGAAGAAGAAAAAGAAAGAGAAGAAGCCATACATACCAGCAGCACAGGAAGCAGAAGAAGAAGAAGAAGAAGAAGAAGAAGAAGAAGAAGAAGAAGAAAGAGAAGAAGCCATACACACCAGCAGCACTAGAAGCAGAATAAGAGGAAGAAAAAGATAGAGAAGAAGTCATACATACCAGCAGCACAAGAAGCAGAAGAAGAAGAAGAAGAAGAAAAAAACAAGAAGAAAAAGAAAGATAAGAAGCTATACATACCAGCAGCAGCAGCAGAAGAAGAAGAAGAAGAAGAAGAAGAAGAAAAAGAAAAAGAAGAAGAAGAGCAGAACCAGCAGAAGAAGAAGAAGAAGAAGAAGAAGAAGAAGCCATACATACCAGCAGCAGCAACAGAAGAAGAAGAAGAAGAAGCCATACATACCAGCAGCAGCAACAGAAGAAGAAGAAGAAGAAGAAGAAGAACCCTCTCTGGTGGTTTCAGATGCTGCAGGTCAGCTACAGTTGATGTTATGTGGCACTGGAATGACAAAAGTTCCACAATCAATTCGATCAGTGACAGAAAATCAGACAAATTTCCTCTGATTCTTCCTTCCCTCGACTAAAGCAAACTTTCTTCTGCTGTCACTTTCCTAACACTCTTTTCTTCTGCTGTCACTTTCCTAACATCTTTTCTTCTGCTGTCACTTTGCTAACACTCTTTTCTTCTGCTGTCACTTTGCTAACACTCTTCTTCTGCAGTCACTTTGCTAACACTCTTTTCTTCTGTTATTACACTAACCCACTTTTCTTCTGTTGTCTGTTTACTAACTCTT
>CM019714.1:19018649-19126149 GCA_009760885.1 Achatina immaculata
TTAAAATGGTCAGTAATCCGGTTATGTGGTTTTAGTTGGCTGATTGGTTGATTAGTTGGTAGGTTGGTTGGTTGGTTGGTTGGTTGGTTGGTTGATTGATTGATTAGTTGGTTGGTTGGTTGGTTGATTGATTGATTAGTTGGTTGGTTGGTTAGTTAGATCATCATCAATGTGCACTGAATACATTGTTCTAAAGTGCTCAGATCTCATGTTCAGTATCTCTCCCAGCGTGCATCGGCTGCAGATGCCAGTTCTGTGTTGGGTAAGTAGTCTTCTTTGTCTCCTGGGTCAATATGGCCGTAGGCTTGTCAGTATTCAGTGGTCGGGCAGTCGGTAATTTTCAACTGTTGTAAATGCTGAAATTAGACGTCGTGTCTTCTACTAGCAAACCTTCACTGGTCAGTATTTTTATTCATTCATTTGCATGTCCTTGTGGAACTTTGCCTCCCTAACAGCACTCTCAGTTGTGAGCAAGATGGCCTGCTGCTGATGCACCCATTTGCAGATCATCAACGATGTCTTGCAGCCATCTTCGCCTTGGTCTTCCTCTCTTTCTTTTCCCCATTATGTACCCTTCCAAGACGGTCTTCTCTAGATTATCATGACGTTTAATGTGTCCAAAATATTTAAGTTTTCTCTCTTTAATCCTCTTTAATGGCCAACCTTCTTCAATATTAAGTTCTTGTAGTATGGACATATTTGTTATTTTTTTGTATCCATGATAAAAACTCAAAAACTTTTTATTATATAATGGGTCATGGATAGCGATTTAGATGTTAACTAAATATAAACACCACGCTATTTCCTGTCTAACCATTGCGAATGTTTATTATATATATGGTTAGATAAGTGGTTAGGGGCTCGGTTTACTAATCAGGTGGCACCGGGTTCAAGTCCCAACAGTGGGATTTTTTTCTGGTACACACGTAAATTGGGTCCGGCTTGACCCTAAAAATATCTTATCTTCTTATATCTTATATCCTTCCCGTACCTTTAAACGTCACATAGGGCTCGCAAAGCAGTTCGCCAATTTTTCCTGTCTTCGGCGAGTCTTTCAACCTCATCAAGGGATTTTATGCCTGTTAATTTGACCTCTCTTAACAATGTCCTCTTCAGAGTTTCACGCGGTCTGCCTCTTTTTCTTTGGCCTGCTGTGTTCCACTTGATAGCTTGTTTTGGGATTCTATGATCATTTCTTCTCATCAAGTGACCAACATGCCCATCTCCTTTTCCTGATCACCCATGAGACTGGTTGTTGTTCAGTCATCTGTCTTATCTTTGCATTGTTCTTGAATTCGTTCCACTTGATGCTGAGTATTTTCCTTATGCATTTGTTTTCAAAAATAGGTACCAGAGAAATCTGGGAAGGTAAATGCTGGTAGGCATGATAATGACCACATCACTTTCATGTACCAATGGTCATGGACACATGGACCTAACACCGTATCCCTAATACGCATTAACGGCATGTAAACATGGATTTTATCTTTATCTTACTCACGATACATACACACGGGGACCGGCCAGCGTAGTGGGTAAAGCACTCTTCTAGCAACCGGATGGTCGAGGGTTCGAATCCCCAGCTGAGGGGGATTTCTTTTATGACCAATACGGCCCCGGGGTTCACCCATCCTCGGAAAATGGGTACCAGAGAAATCTTGGAAGGTAAAGCGGCCAGCGTAGTGGGTAAAGCACTCTTCTAGCAACCGGATGGTCGAGGGTTCGAATCCCCAGCTGAACGGGATTTCTTTTATGACCAATACGGCCCCGGGGTTCACCCATCCTCGGAAAATGGGTACCAGAGAAATCTGGGAAGGTAAAGCGGCCATGTGTGATACTGACCACATCAAACTTTCATGTGCTGAAGGCCATGGAAAATACGGGCCTTATACCGTATTCCCCAATATGTCTTAATGGCATGGAAACGGGAATTTTACCTTTTACCTTATCTGTGTCCTTTAAATTTTTTGTGCCAAAGTGGTATAATTGCAAGAGCACTACCCTGCCGATCAAAAGGTTCCTTGTTCGATTTCCCACACAGGACGTAACTTTTTCGGACCGATCGGGACCGGGTCAACCCAGTCTAAAAAAAAAAAAGGTGTGGCGGGGGCGGGGGTGGGGGGGGGGTTACCCGGGGTTTCCCTAGGAAGATGAAGGTAGCGAGGACAGATGCTGGCACCCCTACTATAGTGGACTAGAAACGTGAAAGGAAATAACACTTCACACCCCTTTACTAATGGAAATGCCACGGGACATCGGTAGCGAAAGAGTTGTCTACCATACACACGGTTTATTTCGACTTTGAAGACGGTATCGAAGCAGAAGAATTTTATTTGTTACTTCCCCTGTCGATACAGAGAGAGAGTTGTTTTTATGTGTTACTTCCCCTGTCGATACAGAGAGAGAGTTGTTTTTATTTGTTACTTCCCCTGTCGATACAGAGAGAGTGAGAGAGAGTTGTTTTTATTTGTTACTTCCCCTGTAGATACAGAGAAGGTGTATTTCTCGTACAGCAGGTCATAAACTTCTTGCTATTCAGCTTGGTCCAAATCTTACAGAATCACGCGTTGTCCAGGGAATGAGAGAAGGCTAATAGGAACCACCTCCGTTTTCATTTAACATACCCTCGAAGTATTTACTTTACAATGTAATGAAACAGGAAAATACTGAGATAGTGTTAAAATAGGGATATTAGAGGCGGACAGATTTGTTTAACCAATTGGATAAAAATGGTAGTCATAATTGTAATATAAAATAATATATAAATTAAGGCAAAATTGTCGTAGGAAGCAATTTATAAATCAAGAAAGAAACAAAATTATTGTAGAAAACAGCTTTTAAATTAAGCTACAGACAAAATCATCATAGGAAACAAAAAACGTAAATTAAGAGACAGACAAAACTGTAATGGGAAGCACTTTGTAAATTAAGAGGCAGACAAAACTGAAATGGTAAACAGCTTGTAAATTAAGAGGCAGACAAAACTGAAATGGTAAACAGCTTGTAAATTAAGAGGCAGACAAAACTGAAATGGTAAACAGCTTGTAAATTAAGAGGCAGACAAAACTGAAATGGGAAGCAGCTTGTAAATTAAGAAGCAGACAAAACTGAAACGGTAAACAGCTTGTAAATTAAGAGGCAGACAAAACTGAAATGGTAAACAGCTTGTGCATTAAGAGGCAGACAAAACTGTCACGGGAAACAGCTTGTAAAAAAAGAGGCAGAGAAAACTGTCATGAGAAACAGCTTGTAAATTAAGAAGCAGACAAAACTGAAATGGTAAACAGCTTGTAAATTAAGAAGCAGACAAAACTGAAATGGTAAACAGCTTGTAAATTAAGAGGCAGACAAAAAACTGTTATAGGACACAGCTGGTAAATTAAAAGTTAGTTATATCCAGTGGCATCTCCATACTGTGGGGGACGGGATGTGTTAGTGCCTTGACATTTCTAGGCAACCTCTGCACTGTGAAACAGGGGTGCCAACACCTGCCATCGCTGCCTTTGCTTTCCTAGGGAAACCCCAGGTGCCCATATTTTGTGACTAGGCTGATCCTGGTCGGGTGCGAAGTCCAGCCAGGGACCTTCCTGATCGGCAGGTCAGTGCACTAACGTGTAAATTAAGTGGCCTACAAAACTGTGAAATGCAGAATCTCGTTAACTTAAGAGGCTGGTGGAACTGTAGGAAAAGATAAATTACCACAAAATGGTAAATACGGGAAGGGATTTTCTTAGAATTTTTATAAGTTCAGGTACAGCTTCATTTTAAGCGAAAACAAAATTACATTGAATAAACATGACACGCAGTCTTTCTGTTTATAATGTAAGCTTAAGTCTGATAATGTTATGTTACAACGAACAACACACACGTGTCCATACATATGCAAAAGAAACACAATCACTGTAAGCTGTGGAAAGTACTCCCAAACTTTCAAAAACCAGAATAAACAAGCTTCACTCTAGTAGCAAGATAACAATACGGTGTATCATGGTTTGAGATGTGGCAAAATAACTTACAAGTAAAAAAGGAAGTTGCCATTGTGGCCCACTTTTTTAAACAGAAGTCATCAATATATCATGAACCAGAAGGAAATGTAAAAGTAATTACCGTTTCCACGCTGAAAGCATACAAAAGGTCAAAGGGTATGGCCGCCAGAAGGTCAAGTAGGAACCACCCTTTGATGTAGTTGATGGCGATGGTGCGGGACTCGTAAACCACGTGACCGCTCTTGTTGAGAAATGTTGTCCGGAAATTGAGGAAAATATCTTGGAAAATGAGACAATTCGAAGACAATTACGTCTTCTGTTTTGAAAGTATTAGGATAGGACATTATTACTATTAAGATATTATTACTACTACTACTTTCATTACGACTACCAATACTACTACTATTTCTACTACTCTACTCTACTATTGCTACTACTTCTGCTGCTGCTACTACTATTATTACGCTGCTAATATCAGTACTGTTACTGTAACTACTGCTGCTATTATTGCTACTACTACTAGTATTGTTAATAATATATTACTACCACTATTAATTTTGCTATTGCTGCTGCTGCTGCTACTATACTAATACTACTACTACTGCTACAATTATTACTACTACCACCACCACCACTACTACTACTGTCACTTCTACCACTGCTCTACTACTACTACTGTTAATACTACTACTACTACTACTACTACTGTTAATACTACTACTACTACTAGTACTACTACTATATTGCTTTTCTTTCTCTTAAGAAAATTCTCTAGAGTGTATCTTAAACAGAACTACCATTACAGCGGCAGCTTCTTACCTATAGCAAACAACACCTCCACTCCAGCTTCTTACCTATAGCAAACAACACCTCCACTCCAGCTTCTTACCTATAGCAAACAACACCTCCACTCCAGCTTCTTACCTATAGCAAACAACACCTCCACTCCAGCTTCTTACCTATAGCAAACAACACCTCCACTCCAGCTTCTTACCTATAGCAAACAACACCTCCACTCCAGCTTCTTACCTATAACAAACAACACCTCCACTCCAGCTTCTTACCTATAGCAAACAACACCTCCACTCCAGCTTCTTACCTATAGCAAACAACACCTCCACTCCAGCTTCTTACCTATAGCAAACAACACCTCCACTCCAGCTTCTTACCTATAGCAAACAACACCTCCACTCCAGCATCCACGTACATAAAATCCTTGAACCTTGCAGACTTCCGGAAGGCTGCATTAAACGGAACCATCAGGGCAATGTAGAATGTGCAGAGAAGAATCAACCAATCCCAGCCGATCTTGAATATCCCATAGTGCACTATGATGAATCTTGACTTGCGCACTTCCTGAACTTTATATTCTGGCATTTGAGAAGCGAGCTGTGGAAACATAGCCAAGTGTAAATCATCTCTTCCCCTTTTGTAATGAACACATTCAAACAAATCTATAGAGGGAAATGAAAGACGCGTAACAGGAACTAATTCAAATAAGGGATTAGAGAGGTATTACTCATGTTTGATTTCAAATTCCGTATCTGTATAAGGGATCAGTAATGAAACTACCCATTAATCAAAATGAAAAAATTCACATAGAAGGGACAGATATTGAAGAGTCAATCAATTTGCATACCTTGGCAGCTACATAGACCAGGATGGTGACACCAGAAAGGAAGTTATAATTAGATGTGCAAAAGCAGCATCGATCTTCAAGAATCTTGAGAACATATGGCATTCAAAAGTTATAAGCACAAAAACCAAGTTAAGATTATTCAATTTATATGTAATATTCACCCTCATTTATGCATGCGAAAGCTGGAGAACAATTAAAGAAATAGACAAGAAATTGGACTCTTGTGAAAACAAATGCCTAAGGAAAATACTCTGCATCAAGTGGAGCGAGTTCAAGAACAATGCAGAGATAAGACAGATGACTGAACAACAACCAGTCTCATGGGTGATCAGGAAAAGGAGATGGACATATGTCAGTGCCGTGATGAGAGGAAACAGTCAGAGAATCCCAAAACAAGCTATTAAGTGGAACACAACAGGCCAAAGAAAAAGAGGCAGACCGCGTTAAACTCTGAAGAGGACATTGTTAAGAGAGGCCAAATTAACAGGCATAAAATCCCTTGATGAGGTTGAAAGACTCGCCGAAGACAGGAAAAATTGGCGAACTACTTTGCGAGCCCTATGTGACGTTTAACGGCACGGGAAGAATATAAGAAATAAAGTAAGATAAGATAAGACAATTTGCGATAACGACTGACACGAACGAGGTGGGGAGGGGTGGGGAGGAGCGAGAGAGGGGAGAGGGAGAGAGAGACAAAGAAAGAGAAAAAAGGAGGCAAGGTTAGAGAAGAGAAAGACGAGTTGAAACATAAGTCTAAGACAGAGATAATTTCTGTTGCAGAGAAAAAGAAGGACAGAGAGAATGAGAGAGGGGTGGTGGAAAGAAAGAAAGAAAGAAGAAGAAGGAAACGACTTTTTTCTAAGAGTGATTAATTTGGAACCCAGGCAGGTAGGAGAGAGTGGTATAGAAACAACATACACATATACACACATAATACATACATACATACATACATACATACATACATACATACATACATACACATACATACATACATACATACACACACATACATACATACATACATACATACATACATACATACATACATACACACACACAAACATACATACACATACATACATACATACACACATACATACATACATACATACATACATACATACATACATACATACATATACACATACATACATACATATACACATACATACATACATATACACATACATACATACATACACACACATACATACATACATACATACATACAAGAAAAAAATAAAGAGAGATTGAAAGAGAGAGAAGTATAATGGAAAAAGAGACAGAGAAATTGAGAGAGAGAGCGAGAGAGAGAGAGAGAGTCAGACACACACGCACACACAGACAACGAAGCGACAACTTCTAACCCTGTTTAACTGCTGCAGTTTGCTCTTCGCCTTGTTCTGCTTGTTAAGCTGACCGCTGATATGATACAGGACAGCCCTGCTGCGTCTTCGCCCGTAGTCATAGTTCGTTGGCAACCCGTTATCATCGTTCTTCTGATCGTTATCCTCATCTGATGACGCATCGCTGCCGCTTTTCCTCGAAGGCGAATCCAGATCGTCTGATGGTGACACCAAAAAAGGAAGTTAGAATTGCATCATTAACTTTCAAGAATCTTAAGAACCAATGGCACTCTAAAGTTATAAGCACAAAAGCCAAGTTAAGATTATTCAATTCAAATGTAACATCCACACTCATTTATGCATGCAAAAGCTGGAAAACAACTAAAGAAATAGACAAGAAACTAGACTCTTTTTGAAAACAAGTACCCAAGGAAAGCACTTGGTACAAAGTGGAACGAATTCAAGAACAACGCAGAGATAAGACAGATGAACAAACAACATCCTGTCTCATGGGTAATCAGAAAAAGGAGATTGACATATGTCGGTCACGTTGATGACATGAAAAAGTCAGAGAATCCCAAAACAAGCTATCCCGTGGAACACACAAGACCGAAGAAAAAAGAGGTCGACCACGTGAAACTCTAAAAATGACATTGTTAAGAGATGCCAAATTAGTAGGTATAAAATCCCTTGATGGGGTTGAAAAGCTCGCCGAAAACAGGAAAACATGGCGAACTATCTTGCAAGACCTGTGTGACGGTTAGCGGCTCGGGAAGGATGTAAGCTGAACTTAAAAGAGACAGAAAATGAAGTTATAGTGAAATATCTGTAGGGAGACAATTCAAGTATTAATTCTTAATGTTTAAAATGTGCAGTTACATCCCTTAGTACATCCCTTATTCTTTGCGTAAATACTCTTACAGAGACTTCACACATATTCCCTAAACTATTATAATTTCGCGTAATCGTTTCAATTCCCCTTTCTCAATCCAAACAAACCCAACTTTATGATACGGAGGAATCGAAATTACCTGTCCCAGGTGAGGTCGACACATTAACGGGTATTTTTGTAGCATTTTTTGAGTGTATTTTGGACGTATTAAAGCTTGCAGTAACGGTAAGTTTGGGGGGGGGGGGGGGGGGGAAGGGATATCTATGAAACGAAGAACTATTAAAATTCAATATATATACATATATGATTTATCTCCATGAATATTTAAGAACCGTATATTTCAACATAATGGCAAACTAAAAAGAAAAATAAGAGTAGGAACATGGAATGTAAGAAGTATATATGAGGGAAAATATCAAGTAATAAGTGACGAGATGAAAAGAATGGGGATACACATTTTGGGAATCTGCGAACATCGATGGAAAGGATCAGGACACTTTAAGAGCGAGAATGATAATATATTTATATATTCTGGCGGAGAAGTAGGAGGAAAGAATGGAGTGGCTTTTTATTTGGACAAATCAACATCAAAAGCATTACTAGGCTACAATCCAGTAAGTGATAGAATCCTAACAATCAGACTTAAGGGCATTCCTAGAAATGTAACAGTCATCCAGATATATGCACCTACATCAGCAGCAGAAGAAGAGGACGTAGAACATTATTATAACACACTGCAAGCGACAATAGACCAGGTACGGAAAAATGATATTGTATTTATAATGGGTGATTTTAATGCAAAAATTGGTACAGAAAGAGCAGAAGATGAAGGACATGTTGTAGGGAAATTTAGCATAGGACACAGAAATGAGGCAGGTGACAATCTAATGGCGTTTTGCATGGAAAATGAGCTAATGATCGCTAACACACTTTTTAAACAGCCAAGAAGAATTTACACATGGACATCACCTGATGGGAAAACCAGGAATCAAATAGATTACATTTTAGTGCAGAGAAGGTGGAGGTCAAGCATAACATCAGCAAAAACTTTACCAGGTGCTTATTGTGACACGGACCATGAGTTATTAATAGCAAACATGAAGATAAAGATAAAAAAGATAGTTATGGGATCAAGACCACTCCGTTTTGACCTTACAAATATACCAGAACAATACGGTATAGAAGTGAAGAACCGTTTCGAAATCCTGATGGCTGTACAAGAAGAGATGACACCAGATGAATTGGCTACGCAGGCCAAAGATATCTTAGTAACAACAGCTAAAGACATGGTTCCAGTAAAAAAAACACAAAAGAATAGATGGATCACAGCAGGTACACTAGAACTGATAAAACAATGTAGAGAAATGAAGACGCAATGGAGAATGACAAACAACAAATGAAAAATGGTAAATCACCAGGATGTGATGAGACAACCGCTGAATTTATTAAAGCAGGAGGAAAGGAGTGTGCAACAATCTATCATGCACTATATAAAAAGATATGGCATTCAGGTATTTGGCCAAAAGAATGGAAAAGAACTGTATTCATACCACTGCCACAAAAGGGTAACCTGAAATTATGCACAAACTACAGAACTGTTCCCCAGTAAAATTCTGTTAAAAATCATAATGGGTAGACTTCGAAAGAAAATAGAAGAAGAAGTCAATATGGTCCAAGCTGGCTTCAGGCAAGGAAGAGGATCAAGAGATCGTATATTCAATCTAAGATTAATAATAGAGAAATGCAGGGAGTTTAATGTGAATCTATATTTATCCTTTATAGACTACTCAAAGGCATTTGATTGTGTACAACACCAGAAACTTTAGGAAATAATGGAAAAAATGGGATTTCCAACACATTTGATACAATTAACATCACTGCTGTATCTAGACCAACAAGCAGCAGTAAGAATAAATGGTGAAACAACAACTTGGTTTGACATAAAACAAGGGGTCCGTCAGGGGTGCATATTGTCACCCTACTTATTTAACTTGTATACTGAAAATATAATGAGGAATGTTAGAGAAGATGTAGACAAAGAATATTACGATGCCATAACAGTTGGAGGTTATGAAATACCAGAGATTAGATATGTTGATGACACAGTATTGCTGTCCACAACACAAGAAGGAATGGAAAAACTAATTATATCAGTCCGCAAGAACAGCGAAGAGCAGAACCTCTATCTTAATGCAAAGAAAACTAAAGTGATGACAACTGACAAAACAAACAAGGCAACTGAAATGTGTATCAATGAGGAAAAACTGGAAGAAGTGGAGAGTTTTGAATATCTTGGATCACTACTAACTAATAATGGAGATACAATGAGGGAAATTAAAAGGAGGACATCTATTGCTCTTCAGAAGGTAAAACAAATAAAGAATCTGTGGAGAGGAGCAGACAGAACCATAAAAATAAGATTTTTAAGGGCATGCATCTTTCCCATCGCAACATATGCCTGTGAGACCTAGACACTTAACAAAGCAGCTGAGAAACACATAAATGCCTTTGAATGTAAATGCTACAGAAGAGTTCTCCAAATATCGTGGACACAAAAAAGAACAAATATATCTATACTACAAGGGCTTAATATTGAAGAAGGCTGGCTAGTAAAGAGGATTAAAGAGAGAAAACTGAAATATTTTGGACACATTAAACGTCATGATAATTTGGAGAAGACCGTATTGGAAGGATACATAATGGGAAAAAGAAAAAGAGGAAGACCGAAACGAAGATGGCTGCAAGACATCGTTGACGATCTGGAAATGGATGCAGCAGCAGCAGGCCATCTTCCTCACAACCGAGAGGCCTACAGGAGTGCTGTTTGGGAGGCAAAGTTCCGCAAGGGACATGCAAAGGAATGAATGAATGGCAAGGTGGTGAAGTGTTAAGTGCACTTGCCTACCGAACAAGAGACCCTGCACTCGGGCGGAATATTTTCGAACCGACAGCTACCGGAGTCAACCCAGCCTTCATAACGAAAGGAACCTGGGGTTTCATAACGACAGTGAGGACAGGTATTGGCATCCCTATCTCAAATAGTAGCCAATAAATCTGAAGGCACTAACATTTCACATCCCTAACTCACATACTGGCTTAGAAATGTGAAGACACTAACACTTCATACCCCTACTTCACATAGTGGCCTAGAAATGTGAAGGAACTAACACTTCACACCCCTACTTCACATAGTGGCCTAGAAATGTGAAAACACTAACATTTCACATCCCTAACTCACACAGTGGCCTAGAAATGTGAAAACACTAACATTTCACATCCCTAACTCACATAGTGGCTTAGAAATGTGAAGACACTAACACTTCACACAGTGGCTTAGAAATGTGAAGGCACTAACACTTCAAATCCCTACTTCACATAGTGGACTAGAAATGTGAAGGCACTAACACTTCAAATCCCTACTTCACATAGTGGACTAGAAATGTGAAGGCACTAACACTTCAAATCCCTACTTCACATAGTGGACTAGAAATGTGAAGGCACTAACACTTCAAATCCCTACTTCACATAGTGGACTAGAAATGTGAAGGCACTAACACTTCAAATCCCTACTTCACATAGTGGACTAGAAATGTGAAGGCACTAACACTTCACATCCCTAACTCACATAGTGGCCTATAAATGTGAAGGCACTAACACTTCACATCCCTAACTCACATAGTGGCCTATAAATGTGAAGGCACTAACACTTCACATCCCTAACTCACATAGTGGCCTATAAATGTGAAGGCACTAACACTTCATACCCATACGGTATGCAAATTATACTGAAATTAGAAGAGATTATATTATATTATATTATGTTAGATTAGATTATGTTAGATTAGATTTTGTTAGATTAGATTAGATTAGATTAGATATTTAAACATAAAACGACGTTTCTGTGAAATAAATCAACATCGGAGGATGTCGGGACATTACTGTAATCCTTAAGTCACAAAGCCTTTCCATGTGACAACAGAACATCGCTTCTGAAGTTCATCGCGCTCTGCACAATAATGGAACTTCCTGCCTTAAACTGGAAACGAAACAACACATAAAAGATTACTTAATAAACAAGACGGCCATTTCTGCCACTCCGATAGTCCTAGGAGAGAACGAGGTGTCTAAGATCACCAGAATTTATGGAATCCCACATTCTTTCCGGAAGTTGACCGTAAATTCTGTCGAACATCATGTTTTTTTTTTTCTACGATTTTTAATGTTGGATGAATTTAGCAAAAAATGAAACACAAAAAAATGATCTGGAAGGTTCAGATGGGTTCATTGAGCAGGCGATGACTGGATTCCCTGTCGAGGTCAAATATTCGCAGTGTCAATATCATTTCTTGGCCAGGTCAAGGTGGTGCCCAGGGCAGTGCCAGAGCTCATAAACTGGCTGATTTGGTCACTGTAGATGATGAGCCGCCTGGTGGATCGTGCTGATATTGTTAATGCTCTCAGAGACTTTGGAAGAGGAGAAGATTATGAGAGAGATGACTGTATGAGCTGAGAGTTAAGAATGACATCGCTGTCAGCGCCGTATGAGGTGATATTGAAGAATGACATCGCTGTCAGCGCTGTATGAGGTGACATTGAAGAATGACATCGCTGTCTGGGCTATATGAGGTGATATTGAAGAATGACATCGCTGTCTGGGCTATATGAGGTGACATTGAAGAATGACATCGCTGTCTGGGCTATATGAGGTGATATTGAAGAATGACATCACTGTCAGCGCTGTACGAGCTGACAGGGAAGAACGGCATCGATGTCTGGACTGTACGAGCTGAGAGTAAATAATGACATCGCTGTCTGGGTTGTACAAGCTGAGAGTAAAGAATGACATCGCTGTCTGGGCTGTACGAGCTGAGAGTAAAGAATGACATCGCTGTCTGAGTTGTATGAGTTGAGAGTAAAGAATGACATCCCTGTCTGGACTGTATGAGGTGAGAGTAAAGAATGACATCGCTGTCTGGACTGTACCAGGTGAGAGTAAAGAATGACATCCCTGTCTGGACTGTATGAGGTGAGAGTAAAGAATGACATCCCTGTCTGGACTGTATGAGGTGAGAGTAAAGAATGACATCCCTGTCTGGACTGTATGAGGTGAGAGTAAAGAATGACATCCCTGTCTGGACTGTACCAGGTGAGAGTAAAGAATGACATCCCTGTCTGGACTGTATGAGGTGAGAGTAAAGAATGACATGGATAAGACTGATCGGTGTTCCTCACACGCGAGAGGAGGAACCAAAAGTCAACCCGGATCTGGCACATTTGGTAGCTGTACGCTAATGGATATAACGAGGAGGAGATCGTAGAGCCTATAAACGTGTCAGGAGTGCAGTTTTGATGATCATCTATATAATAACATAACGAACGTAACATTAACATAGCATAACACAACATAAAACAAAACAATACGACATAACACAACACATAAAACATAACATAACACAATACAGCACAGCACTGCATAACGTAACACAACACAACATAACACAAAACAACACAACACAACATAACATAACACAACACACAAAAAATAACATAACTTAACACAACATAACATATCATAACATAACATGAACCATCTTTAAGATTGCTGAATTTTTTTCTGGTTTTATTATTTGTTTTAATTCAGTGTCATTTACACTGAAGAGTAAATACGTCGGGAATGTATTGAGCGTCTTTTTGCAATGACGAGTAAATACGTCGGTAACGATGGAAAGCGAAGATCAAAGCACGGCACAGGCAGACATGATGTAATTGTAATCTAACAGCCTCGGAATGTCAACAAACACGAATTGTATCAATCAAGTGTAAAATGTATTAATAATCAGATGTTTCCTAGTTCTGAATTTCAGAGGTTCAGTAATTATAAAGCATGTAATATAAACTTCTTCTTCTTCTTCTTCTTCTTCTTCTTTCTTCCGTCTTCTTTTGTCTTCTTCCTTTGTCTTTTTCCTTCTTCTTCTTCTTCTTCATTTTTCTTCTTCTTCGTCTTCTTCTTTTTATTCTTCTTTCTTCTTTTTTCTTCTTCTTCCTTCTTCCATCTTCCTTTTTCTTCTTCCTTCTTCTTTTTCCTTCTTCTTCTTCCTCAGCGTTTACGGTTCATATGCACAGTTCTATCCCTTTTTTGTTTTTTTCTTATTTTATAGTTTCTGTCTTAAACTAAAGAACCAAGTTTCTTATATCATTTCATTACACCAGTAGGTTAGCAGGGTAGGAGTATCCCCTATCAAAGGAGAAGTAAGTCGCCTCCTCACCTCCGTCAGTCTACGGGACACCCTTGGGCAATGTGGAGTACGCGTATAACCCCCCGATCAGGGTGACGTGAAGCCATGGGAGCAGGTGGTGGATGGAATGAGAGAGCAGCCGACAGATAATGTTGGTTATGGTCACCATTCTATGATGGCAGGCAGATGATGTCAATGTAGGGACAATGGCTGCGATCACTGACTAGTACAGTCACTGCCCGGAAGGAAAGCAATGGTAAACTACCTTCTGGAAATATACCAAGAAACCCAAGCAGCAATCATGGAAAGTCAGACAGAAAAAAGATCTGGTGGTGAGTCCCCCAAGCCAAATAGATCTAAATTTAACACTGGGGAAGAGTGTGTGAGACAGAGGTCAAGTAATTGTGATGACGGACAAAATCCTGACGGTGTTACCAAGGAAAACCCCTGTGTCAAACTAAAAAGAAAAATAAGAGTAGGAACATGGAATGTAAGAAGTATGTATGAGGGAAAGTATCAAATAATAAGTGACCAGATGAAAAGAACGGGGATACACATTTTGGGAATCTGCAAACATCGATGGAAAGGATCAGGACACTTCAAGAGCGAGAATGATAATATCTTTACATACTCTGGTGGAGAATTAGGAGGAAAAAATGGAGTGCTTTTTACTTGGACAAATCAACATCAAAAGCATTATTATTCGGTTACAATCCGACTTAAGGGCAATCCTAGAAATGTAACAATCATCCAGATATATGCACCTACATTAGCAGCAGAAGAAGAGGCAGTAGAAGACTTTTATAACACACTGCAAACGATGATAGACCAGGTACGGAAAAATGATATTGTATTAATAATGGAGGATTTTAATGCAAAGATTGGTACAGAAAGAGCACAAGGTGAAGGACATGTTGCAGGGAAATTTAGCATAGGATATAGAAATGAGGCAGGTGACAGTCTAATGGCGTTTTGCATGGAAAATGAGCTAATGATCGCTAACACACTTTTTAAACAGCCAAGAAGAATTTACACATGGACATCACCTGGTGGGAAAACCAAGAATCAAATAGATTACATTTTAGTGCAAAGAAGGTGGAGGTCAAGCATAACATCAGCAAAAACTTTACCAGGTGCTGATTGTGACACGGACCATGAGTTATTAATAGCAGACATGAAGATAAAGATAAAAAAGACAGTTACGAGATCAAGACCACTCCGCTTTGATCTTACATAAATACCAGAACAATACGGTATAGAAGTGAAGAACCGTTTTGAAATCCTGATTGCTGTACAGGAGGAGATGACACCAAATGAACTGACTACACGGGTCAGAGATATCTTAATAACAACAGCTAAAGACATGGTTCCAGTAAAGAAAACACAAAAGAATGGATGGATCACAACAGGTACACTAGAACTGATAAAACAATGTAGAGAAATGAAGACTCAGTGGAAAGTGACAAACAACAACAAAAAGGAATATAAATCTTTAACAAAAGAAGTACGACGAAACATAAGAAAAGACCAAAAAAAAAAAAATAGTACATACAGGATTGTTTCGAAAATATAGGACACCAGAAGTGTACAAGAGATAGTGAAATGTTTAAATAAATGAAGACATTGACGAGAAATATCACACCTAAGCTAAATGTAATTTGTGATGAGATGGGGAATACCTTGACGGAGACAGAGGAAATTCTAGAAAGATGGAAGGAATATTGCAGAGGAGTGTATGAAACAACCGACTGTGGAAACAGAAATCAACAGTGTGAATTATTATTAGAGGAGAAAGAACCCGAACCGACAATAGAATAAGTTTTATAGGCAATAAAGAATCTGAAAAATGGTAAATCACCAGGATGTGATGAGATAACAGCTGAACTTATTAAAGCAGGAGGAAAGGAATGTGCAACACTCTATCATGCACTATGTAAAAAGATATGGCATTCAGGTATTTGGCCAAAAGAATGGAAAAGAACTGTATTCATACCACTGCCAAAAAAGGGTAACCTGAAATTATGCACAAACTACAGAACTGTTCCCCTGATTAGTCATGCCAGTAAAATTCTGTTAAAAATCATAATGGGTAGACTTCGTAAGAAAATAGAAGAAGTCGATATGGTCCAAGCTGGTTTCAGGCAAGGAAGAGGATCAAGAGATCATATATTCAATATAAGATTAATAATAGAGAAATGCAAAGAGTTTAATGTGAATCTATATTCATCCTTTATAGACTACTCAAAGGCATTTGATTGTGTACAACACCAGAAACTTTGGGAAATAATGGAAAAAATGGGATTTCCAACACATTTTATACATTTAACATCACTGCTGTATCTAGACCAACAAGCAGCAGTAAGAATAAATGGTGAAACAATAACTTGGTTTGACATAAAACAAGGGGTCTGTCAGGGGTGCATATTGTCACCCTACTTATTGAACTTGTATACTGAAAATATAATGAGGAATGTTAGAAAAGATGTAGACAAAGAATATTACGATGCCATAAGAATTGGAGGTTATGAAATACCAGAGATTAGATATGTTGATGACACAGTATTACTGTCCACAACACAAAAAGGAATGGTAAAACTAATTATGTCATTCCGTAAGAACAGCAAAGAGCAAAACTTCTATCTTAATGCACAGAAAACTAAATTGATAACAACTGACAAAACAAACAAGGCAGCTGCTATATGTATCAATGAGGAAACAACAGAAGAAATGGAGAGTTTTGAATATCTTGGATCACTGCTAACTAATAATGGAGATACAATGAGGGAAATTAAAAGGAGGACATCTATCGCTCTTCAGAAAGTAAAACAACTAAAGAATCTGTGGAGAGGAGCAGACAGAACTACAAAAATAAGATTTTTAAGGGCATGCATCTTTCCCATCACAACATATGCCTGTGAGACCTGGACACTTAACAAAACAGCTGAGAAACACATAAATGCCTTTGAATGTAAATGCTACAGAAGAGTCCTTCAAATATCATGGACCTAGTAAAGAGGATTAAATAAAGAAAACATAAATATTTTGGACACATTAAACGTCATGATAATCTAGAGAAGACCGTCTTGTAAGGGTACATAATGGGAAAAAGAAAGAGAGGAGGACCAAGGCGAAGACGGCAGCAAATCATCGTTGATGATTTACAAATGGATGCATCAGCAGCAGGCCATCTTGCTCACAACCGAAAGGCGTACAGGAGTGCTGTTAGGGAGGCAGAGTTCCGCAAGGGACATGCAAATGAATGAATGAGTAGGTACATGGAAAAACTGAAATACTAGTAATAGTAGTAATAGCAGTAGTAATAGTAGTAGTAATAGTCGTAATTAATATTACTACTTATACTAATTATATTATTATTGTTTTATTAATGTTATTGTAGTATTATTATTACTGCTATTATTATTACTATGACACACTGCCACACTCTAGCTGGCACTTATGATCAAGACTCATTCAGTCATTTCTGACTATGTAGTTGGAACCTGAAACAGAAAGTTGGTCGCTTTCCGTTATTTTCCATCTCTCACTGTCTTCAACATGCTCTTCCAGTACATAAAATACGTTTTTTCATAACCATGTGATCATACATACTTGAAGCTCCGAGTATGAGCTGTCTTTTCACTATTTCAGACTTTATGACTTGGGATGAGGGACCACTTGAGGCAGTCCATAGGATCGGCCTTACAGGTCGCTGAGTTCAAGCCAGTGTTCTCAAACATTGCAGCAGGTATACCTCCCGGAGAGGAATTTCAAGTCTGTGCTTTAGTAATTACATCTTACATCCTTCCCGCGCCGCTAAACGTCACATAGGCCTCGCATGGTAGCTCGCCAAGGTTTCCTGTTTTATGTGAGCTTTTAAACCTTATCAAGGGATTTTATGTCTACTAGTCTGACCTCTAACCAAGTTGAATTCTTTCCAGACTAAATGTTTACGAAGAATTAGAAAAATATTTTGGCCATACACCGTAAGAAATAACATCTTGCTGGCAGAAATGCAGATGAAGCCACTGACAACAATTATTGAGGAAAGACGCTGGCGATGGTTGGGACATGTTAGCACTAAGATCGACAGCACAGGTGAACAGAAGTAAAGGTAGACCAAAAGAGACATGGAGAAGAACAACAGAGAGGATGTTGAGCAATAGAGGACTCACCTTGGCAAGAGCAGAAAAAGAAGCAAAGGACAGGCATTTGTGGAAAACCCTTGCGGAATCTCCATGTGCCCTGGGCACTTAAGGTTCAGAGAGAGAGAGAGAGAGAGAGAGAGAGAGAAAGAGAGAGAGAGAGTTTGGCCTCTCTTAACAATGTCCTCTCTAGAATTTTACGTGCTCGACCTCTTTTTCTTTGGCCTGTTGTGATCCATTTGATAGCTTCTTTTTTTTTTTTTTGGGATTCTCTGACTGTTTCTTCTCATCACGTGACCGATATGTCAGTCTTATTGTTCCTGATCATCCATGAGACAGGTTATTGTTTCAGTAATTATTACTCGGTAAAAGAATGCTTAATGATGGCATAATCCTTTCCGAATGATGATTTAATATAAATATAGGAAAGATTCAGGAGGCAGTCTGGACTGAAAATATGGGACTGGGGTCTGGAAGGATGAGAACCAATGGAAGAACATATCGTTTGTTCCGAAGGGAAGAAGTTCGTTTCCTCACACAGAGCAGTGACCATGTGGCTCCGGGGGTCCAGACTCCGGAACATATTCTTCAAGGGTGCCCAACCCATGCAGACCTGAGGCGCGAGACATGGCCAGAGGACACAAACTTGGGGCAAAAGCCTTTGGGGCTTCAATCGGGATCTGGAGAGGACTGCGGGGCTTTGCCATGTCGACAGGGATCAGGATCTGATGTGACCAACAACCTCGAACGCAGATGAAGGTGAAGTGGACGTCAGCTGATATCATGAGCGACCTGTCAGCTGTCTTAATGAATGATCTGTCATCTGTCTTAACGAGCGATCTATCAGCTGTCTTAATGAGCGATCTGTCAGCTGTCTTAATAAGCGATCTGTCAGCTGTCTTAATGAGCGATCTGTCAGTTGTCTTAATGATCCAGATGTAAGCTGTCTTAATGCGCGAACTGTCAGCTTAATTAATGAGTGAGCGGTCGGCTGTCATAACAGGCGAGCTGTCAGCTGACATAATGAGCGACAGTGATTGTGGCAGGACAGTTGTCAAGGTCGGCGAACGATACCTGGCTGAGACCATTTCCCACCTCTCTGTTGGTGCTCTCAATAATAGATCTAATCCGGCCACTTGGGTGAGGTTCGCTTTGGTTCCACTGGGGGTGGAGTATGGGTCAGAAGCACTGCATTTTTCCCTTGTTTTTGTTTGTTTGTTTGTTGTAGTTTAACTCCATGTCTGCAAATAAGCAGCCGTGACCCACTCACCATCCGACACAACGCTTGTGCTACAACATCTTCACCGCACCACCCGCAAAAGCACGTCCTGCTCCTAGTCCCGAGTAGAGACAACAGAAAGAAGAAGAAGATGTCATTACCAGAGAGGTCTTATTCCATTAGCCTTTGTAACCGGCTTGTTAAATCGGTCACAAGCAGTAGAAACAGCAACCGCCTTTAAACCTCATGAACAAGATGGAAGACCGTTGCAACCAACCTTCCATGGGGAGAGGGCACATGATGATGATGATGATGATGACGACGACGACGATGATGATGATGATGATGACGACGACGATGATGATGATGATAATGATGATGATGATGATGACGGCAAGCTCCTCCAAGGTCTATGATAACAAAAAAGAATAAAATAAAGAAAAAGGCCCTCACCTTTTTTGCCATCTTTACCGTTGTCGTTAGACCTCTCCTTGGTGATGTCCTTGTGAGACACCAGAAAGAGCACCACGTCCCTTTTCTCGTTCTTGATGGGCACGATGTCCAGGAGGCACCAGAAGGGGGTACCTTGATGAAAATGAGGATAAAATGCAAAACTTAATGAAAATAAAGATAAAATGCAAAACTTAATGAAAATAAAGACAAAATGCAAAACTTAATGAAAATAAAGATAAAATGTAAAGCTTGATTAAAATAAATGTACTAAAATGTACCATGGTGCCCCTTCTCTCTCTCATCCTGTCTGTCTCTCCCTCTGTCTCTCTCTTCCATTTCTCCCTCTGTCTCTCTAGCTCTCTCTGTCTCTCCCTCTAGCTCGCTCTCTCATCCTCACTCTCTATCTCTTCCTCTGTCTCTCTCTCTCTTCCTCTCTCTCTCTCTCAGCTATGGGAGTCCATAAAACTCCTTCCTGCAAACACAGTCTGCCTCTCTCCACCTGTTCTCTCTTTCTCTATTTCTTTAAAGTTCTCCCAAACTGCCTCTCCACTTCTACCTTGCTCCTCCTCTTGTCCTCATTCCCGAATCCACAGTTTGGTCAAACTATCTCCTTCCATTTTTTCTATACTTAACGCAAAAATGAATGATAACTATTTTATTCTTCAACTTTAGTTTCACATGTCCTTCCATCTAAACAAGGATATGGGTCATTTCCATGAACAACCACGTCAATAGATAATTATAATATGATACATATAAACTGGACGATAATTCTCGATTCATCCATAAGGGCACGACATAAAAGACCCCAGATATCCAGACTAATTCAATTTGCCCCCCATCCCCCCTCCCAGCCTCTCATTCTCTCTTACAAAGAAGAAAAAAAGGAAAAACAAAGCGGTATCATGTAACCATGTTTTTTTTCCCCTCTAGTCGGACAAAGTCGTCGAAAGACAATAACAGCCCATAATTTTATCAGCACCGTTCCCAGGACAACACCCACGTGGTACAGCTGTAACCGCTTTTATCAGCAGCCACCAATCGGGCCCAATCTCTTTCTCGCTGCTGACACATTTTCTGCTCTATCTCCCGGGAGCCGAAAGTCAGTCTGCGAGTTATTTGCCTAACCATCAGCGACAAGGAGATCTGTCCATGTTGTTGTATTCGATTGCCAAGCTTAGAGATTCTAGAAAAAGAGTAAACAGGAATAGTGTTGATGTTGTCTGAAATGCTGTCCGACCAAGGGTTTTGCTCTTTGTCTTTAGTTGAAGTGAAGGTGACTGTTTAGAATGCTGTCCGACCAAAGCGTTCTGCTCGTTGTCTTTAGTTAAAATGACTGTGATTGTCCGGAATGCTGTCCGACCAAAGCGTTCTGCTCGTTGTCTTTAGTTAAAATGACTGTGATTGTCCGGAATGCTGTCCGACCAAAGCGTTTTGCTCGTTGTCTTTAGTTAAAGTGACGGTAATTGGAAGGCGGGGACGCTGTCCGTTTTAGCAGTCAGCGGCTCATGACTGACATGCCAGCTTCGGAACTGGCGAATCATAACTGACCAAGACCCTGTCCCCACCTCTCCGTTGGTACCACCAGTAAAAGGTTTAAGCTGGTTAAAGGGGCGGAGATCACCAAAGCCGCCAAGGCCCCGGGGTCTGATAAAGAAGGGGCGTACACACTCTCCTCCCCCCCCCTTTCCGCTTAATAGCTCCACTCAAGGGCTGAGAAAAATAGTCGTTGTAACCCGCTCACAATCCGACACCATGATGTGCCTCAACTTCTCCAATACCAGTTACAAAGGACACCAGCTGTCAATTCCAGGAAGACGGAAGAAGAAGAAGAAGGAGGAGGAGGAAGAAGAAGAAGAGGAGGAAGAGGAGGAAGAAGAAGAAGAAGAAGAGGAGGAGGAAGAAGAAGAAGAAGAAGAAGAAGAAAAGAAGAAGAAGAAGGAGGAGGAGGAGGAAGAAGAAAAAGAAGAAGAAGTAGAAGAAGAAGAAGGAGGAGGAGGAAGAAGAAGAAGTAGAAGAAGAGGAGGAAGAAGAAGTAGAAGAAGAAGAAGAAGAAGAAGAAGGAGGAGGAGGAGGAGGAAGAGGAAGAAGAAGAAGAAGAAGAGGAGAAGAAGAAGAAGAAGAAGGAGGAGGAAGAAGAAGAAGAAGAAGGAGGAGGAGGAGGAAGAAAAAGAAGAAGAAGAAGAGGAGGAGGAGGAGGAGAGAGAAGAAGAAGAAGAAGAAGAAGAGGAGGAGGAGGAAGAGGAGGAAGAAGAAGACCTTCTAGTTAGATGACTGTCACGTGGCTTTCAATATCTCCCAATAACTCAGTTGTAACCAATGTTCCGAGGATATCTGGATGGTAAGGTCGAAAAGAAATTGCTCCACTCCCTTTAGAACAATTAAATCTCCATTTAAACACTGACAGCGTCCAGTTGTCACGCTCTGTTCTTAGTACTTTGAACTGAAGAAAGATTGACAGTCGCTATAGAATACTAGAAAAAAGACAAAAAGACGGCTTTTTTTTGGGGGGGGGGGAGGGAACTTTCAGGACAATGAGATAGGTCTATGACTGTTGGTTTAGATGACCTAGTCCTAATTTTTCTAATTTTCAGGACCACGAGATAGGTCTATGACTGTTGGTTTAGATGACCTAGTCCTAATTTTTCTAATTTTCAGGACCACGAGATAGGTCTATGACTGTTGGTTTAGACGACCTAGTCATAGTTTTTCTACATCTAAGAAGCACTTTTCCAAATAAATATAAATAGCGGATCTCTATCTTATATGGGATATCACAGGGCCACAAAATGTCAATTTCTTTTGTTAAAAAATATGTCATATAATGCCAGACTGATTATATAGCCGCGGGCCTTCTAATAGCGCATCACGAACAACTTGTAGTCGGAGGATAACAGGATGGGAAGCCCTGATTTAAAGAACTGATTACAGGCGTTAGCACATCACGTAACTTGACGCAGTGGCAGTAGTAATGACGTGGGACACGGACTCTCTGGTTAACTTAAGAGAAGATCGGGACTAGAAAGAACCACGGAAGAAAACGCATGGAAAAGAATGTACATTATATTACGTTCATTATGTATGCTGACGATCAACAACAGTGTTTCCCAACCCTTTTACACCTAAGGACCACTTTTCCCAACTATATCAAGTGCAAAAAAAACAATCTTATAAGTAATATCACTATGTCATGAACCTTTAAATCTTTTTGTAGCATATATGCTACTTAATATCAAATTCATAACATAGCCACCGATCTAGCAAATTGATAAAATAGGCGCGGACCCATAAAACTGATAATATACCTGCGGACCCACCAAACTAGTAACATTGGCGCGGACCCGCTAAACTGATAAAACAGATGTGGATCCACCAAACTGATACATTAGGCGCGGACCCACCAATTGATAACATAGACGCCCACCGCACTTAATACCAAATTGATAACGCAGCCGCGGGCCACCAAATTGAAAACATAGTCCCGAACCGCACTTAATAATAGCAAACTGATAACACAGCCACGGACCACGCTTAGTATCAAATTGTTAACAGAGTTGTGGGCCACGCTTAGTATCAAACTGTTAACACAGTTGTGGACCGCACTTAATACCAAATTGGTAGCATAGTCTGGAACCACCTGATAATTCTTTAAGGACCACATGTGGCCTGTGACAACAGGTTGGGAAGCTCTGGGTTAGACCATTTTCAGAATAATTACTTAGGAGACAGGATGCAGAATGGAGAAGAGTTGGAGAGTTTCGGTTGTCATTTTTAGTGTTTTAGTTGATTATAACATCATCTTTAGTGTTTTGGTTGATGATTATGTCATCTTTAGTGTTTTGGTTGATTATTATGTCACCTGCAGTATTTTGGTTGATGATTTTGTCATCTTTAATGTTGTGATTGATGACTGTTATCTTTAGTGTTTTAGTTGATGCCTATGTCATCTTTAGTGTTTTAGTTGAAGATAGCGCCATCTTTAGTGTTTTGGTTGATGATTATGTCATCTTTAGTGTTTTGGTTGAAGATAATGTCATCTTTAGTGTTTTAGTTGATGATTATGTCATCTTCAGTGTTTTGGTTGATGATTATGTCATCTTTAGTGTTTTGGTTGATGATAATGTCATCTTTAGTGTTTTGGTTGATGATAATGGGATCTTTAGTGATGTGGTTTATGATTTCGTCATTTTTAGTGTTTTAGTTGATGATTGCGTAATCTTTAGTGTTTTGGTTGAAGATAATGTCATCTTTAGTGTTTTAGCTGATGATTATGTCATCTTTAGTCTTTTGGTTAATGATTACGTCATCTTTAGTGTTTTGGCTAATGATTACGTCATATTTAGTGTTTAGTCTGATGATTACGCCATCTTTAGTGCTGTGTGACTGAAGGACTACAGTGATGTTTCGACATTCGATGTTAAATGTATGCCTATGTTGTGGACCCAATAAATCTACTTCCAAGGTGAACAACCATCGCATGGACTACGGGAAGACCTTGCAGACAAGAGAGGCACACGAGTCCATTATTTTTACGCGCACAGAGGAAAGTGTATCAGGTCCTCGCCAGGTCTTTTCGCTGACCTTCATAACCATGCTCCTCCTCCAGCGTCAGTCAGCTTTCCTTCCCCCAGGTCGAACAGAACCAAATTGCTTTAGCCACACGTAAATGTCCAGGGATAACTTGGCCTAATCTGTATTCCTGTCTGGCCCACCCGAAAATCAAGGGCCAAGTACTCACTTGCAAATTATCTCCCTTTGAAATTGGCATTGGTATCTCACGTGACTTGGACTTAAGCCATGGGACAGAGCTGGTCGATTTTTTTTTTCCCTCAGGAATTTAAATATGAGATTAGCGAGGAAAAGACTAGACAAAAGTGGACATCAGTGGACTTTGAACTGTCTGCGAAAGATATCTGGTTGCCCCAAAAAAAAAACACCTTAAAAACCGTGTCTGTTTTCCTGAAACAGCTGAGAAAGAAATAAATGCCTTTGAATGTAAATGACACAGCAGAATCCTTCAAATATCATGGGCACAAAAATGAACAAATATATCCATACTTTCATTCATTCATTCATTCATTCATTTGCACGTCCATTGCTGAACTTTGCCTCCCTAACAGCACTCCTGTATGCCTCTCGATTGTGAACAAGATGGCCTGCTGCTGATACATCCATTTGCAGATCATCAACGATGTCTTGCTGCCATCTTCGCCTTGGTCTTTCTCTCTTTCTGTTTCCCATTATGTGTCCTTCCAGACGAAATGTTTACGTAGAATTAAAAAAATATTTTGGCCAAACACCATAAGAAATAACATCTTATTGGCAGAAATGCAGATGAAGCCACTGACAGCAATTATTGAGGAAAGACGCTGGCGATGGTTGGGACATGTGCTCCGAATGACTGACAACTCACTACCAAAAATAGCACTAAGATGGACACCACAGGGGAGCAGAAGTAAGGGTAGACCAAAAGAGACATGGAGAAGAACAACAGAAAGGATGTTGAGCAATAGAGGGCTCACCTGGGCAAGAGCAGAAAAAAAGGCGAAAGACAGGCATTTGTGGAAAACCCTTGCGGAAGCCCCATGTGCCCTGGGCACTTAAGGTTCAGAGAGAGAGAGAGAGAGAGAGAGAGAGAGAGAGATCATGACGTTTAATGTGTCAAAAATATTTAAGTTTTCTCTCTTTAATCCTCTTTACTAGCCAGCCTTCTTCAATATTAAGTCTTTGTAGTATGGATATATTTGTTCCTTTTTGTGTCCATGATATTTGAAGAACGCTTCTGTAGCATTTACATTCAAAGGCATTTTTTGTGTTTCTCAGCTGTTTTGTTAAGTGTCCAGGTCTCACAGGAATATGTTGCGATGGGAAAGATGCATGCCCTTAAAAATCTTTTTTTTGTGTAGTTCTGTTTGTTCCTATCCACAGATTCTTTAAATTTTTTACTTTCTGAAGCGCGATAGATATCCTCCTTCTAATTTTCATCATTGTATCTCTATTATTACGTAGTAGTGATCCAAGATACTCAAAATTATATATATATATATATATATATATATATACTACAAGAGGTTAATAGTGTAAATGTTTCATCTTCCCCGTCAGAGAAGTTCCTTTCTTGTTTTCTCAGTTAATGGCTCAGCATACAATCCCCCACACATGGAACGATCGACGGCAAAAAGCACTCGTGGGAATGTTGAGTACATCTCATGACCTTGTGCCTGATGGCAAGAGAAACAGGCAGACAGAGCCTGTTGTTTTGTTTCGTTTTGTTTTTAAGGAGAAATTTGTTGTTGTCAAATCAGGAATTGGCCTCTGAGACGGAATCGTTTTCAGATCGATATGACAACATATGGGGGCGGGGGGGGGGGGGGGTGCCGAAAAGTTATCGGCCTGGCCAAGAAATGAAAGATCTAGAGCCACAGAACTTGGGATCTTGTCCCACATTCTGACTGTGGCGCATCGTTTCTTAAGTTTCTTTAAAGCCCTTAAAGGAAAAGAAAATCCCGATATTGGATCACTGAAGCAATGCTATGCTGCTGGTAACAGCTTCGTATAACTGGAAAATTTCCGCAACGCGTGATCTGAATATCAACAATAATTTTGAATAATTTGGATCATTACTAACTAATAATGGAGATACAATGAGGGAAATTAAAAGGGGTACATCTATAGTTCTTCAAAAAGTAAAACAACTAAAGAAGCTGTGGAAAGGAAAAGAAAGAACTACACAAATAAGAATTTTAAGGACAAGCATCTTTCCTATCGCGACATATGCCCCTGAGAGTTGGAAACTGAACAAAACAGCTGAGAAACACATAAATGCATTTGACTGTAAATGCTATAGAAGAGTCCTTCAAATATCGTGGACACAAAAAAAAGAACAAGTATATCCATACTACAAGAACTTAATATTGAAGAAGGTTGGCTAGTAAAGCAGATAAAACAGAGAAAACGTAAATATTTTTGACACATTAAACGTCATGAGAATTTAGAGAAGACCGTCTTGGAAGGGCACATAATGGGAAAAAGAAAGAGAGGAAGACCAAAGCAAAAATGGCTGCAAGATATCGTTGATAATCTGCAGATGGATACATCAGCAGCAGTGCATCTTGCTTAGAACTCAGAGGATTATAGGAGGGCTATTAGGGAGGCAAATTCCGCAAGGGACATACACATGACTGTAACGTGAATATCTCTAATGTTTCAGTAACTGCTTTAGCCGAAATTTGTGGACTTGCCAAAGTCAGCTCGTGAACGTGATCAAGAATTTCTGGAGGTGCCACTGCTGAAGGTCTTCACGACTTTGCTACATCTTCAGTCTTGACATCTCCACACTGAAGGGTGAGTACACCAAGTCTTCACAGTTGAATAAGATGAGCACTTGTCACTCAGTATTTTCTGTAGCAAACATTCATGGATTTCCTTCCGAGTTTTCTTCTTCTTCAAGAGCAGGAACTTAATGCTCGTCCAGGAGTTTCACACTTGAAAGCTTCACATCTTTCATTGACATGATTCAGTCACTGATCTTAAAAAGTCAAATATTGGCTTTCTGACAATACAAATTGTCACATTATGAAATAATTTTTTTTCCGAGCTTCGGTGACAAAATTGCGCTAAGATTTTGAAAATGGGCTGGAATCATAATTTTCATATTGGTCATTTCTGTTGACAGAGGCACATCCTCAAGATATGTGATCTGTGTCATCATTATTTTTCTTCGTTTAGTTCAAACCTTGAAATGGTACATAATGGGAAAAAGAAAGAGAGGAAGACCAAGGCGAAGATGGCTGCAAGACATCGTTGTTATTCTGCAAATGGACGCATCAGCAGCAGGGGATATTGCTCACAACCGAGAGGCCTATAGGAGAGCTTTTAGGGAGGCAAAGTTCCGCAAGGGACATGCAAATGACGGACTGACTGACTGACTGAGTTCAAACCTAATTCAGTCAGTCAGTCAGCACCCGAGGCCACGCCTCTGAAATATAAACCAATAAAAAAAGGCTTTCTGGCCTTGTTCTCTTAGACAGTTTATTTGTTCTCTGAGACGCTTTATTTATTCTCTAAGACACTTTATTTGTTCTCTAAGACACTTTATTTGTTCTCTAAAACACTTTATTTGTACTCTAAAACACTTTATTTGTTCTCAAGTTTTCCTCTAATTTGCATTTTTCTTTTTTTTTTCTTCTATCAATATTTTATACGTTTATAAACGTCTTGGGTGGATAGGTGGCCGTATTCTTTGAATGTCTTTTTTTTGTTGTTGTTGTCACAGATACACGGATTCGAATTCTGGGTGAAGTATGTGATTTTCTCCTGTTGGAGACAAATTTGAAAACTCAGCTAGTACATTCTGTGGCGACCGCCCTATCTCTCTCTTTCTCTCTCTCTCTCTGAACCTTAAATGCCCAGGGCACATGGGGCTTCCGCAAGGGTTTTCCACAAATGCCTGTCCTTTGCCTTTTTTTTCTGCTCTTGTCCAAGTGAACCCTCTATTGCTCAACATCCTTTCTGTTGTTCTTCTCCATGTCTCTCTTGGTCTACCCTTACTTCTGTTCCCCTGTGGTGTCCATCATATCTACGCCCAATATACGCGCCCATTAATTCCTCGACCCAAGTCTGCCCAGTAACAAACACTGGGAAAGCCATTATATACTCTGTGACTGACAGTTCGGTTTTTATTTAATTTGTTAAACCTGTGTCTTCTCTAGCGTATTTGCCTGTTAACAAGCTTAATATAGATTCAGTGCTCTTCAGTTTCGATCTCTCCTATTTAAAATTTTGTCTTCAACAAAATCAGTCTTCGTAATTTGAAAGTCCCCCATATCCCATTGAGAACATACAAAAACAAGTCCCAGACAGCACTTCCGGGCAAACCTATGCTCCGGGCAGTGATGATGATGATGATGATGATGATGACTATTCGCACTTCGCAGAACTGCTCACTGATACAAACATTGATTGAGATGCCTTTCAAATTCTTTTGAATTCCCGCGCATTCAGAGAAGGACAAAAAGGTCACCGGAGGAGGCGCGCTGAATCACTTGTCGGACCTCATGATGAGACCTCATGATGAGACCTCATGATCGGACCTCATGATGAGACTGCTTGTCAAAGACACTTGCCAATGTGAACGCGGATCTATCTGGTGCAGTAATTTCCAATTTTTCCAAGCGGAATGTCAGATGAATGACTCCCGTATTCTCCCATTGATTAGGGTCCTATTAATTATCTACTTCATTCAGTTACACTTCATGAAAATGTCGATTATTACTGAAGTAGATTTAAAATTACTCGTGTATTTTCTTTGGGTCTTCCTGAAATTAATGACCTTTTTTTTAACTTCTTTCTCTGATCGCGCCTTGTAAAGGACTCAAGTTTTTAATTGTGTCACTTCTCTTGATAGCAATATACTCGTAATATCTATATAAAACAAGCTGAATTCTTTCCAGACTAAATGTTTACGAAGAATTAGAAGAATATTTTGGCCAAACACCATAAGAAATAACATCTTGTTGGCAGAAATGCAGATGAAGCCACTGACAGCAATTATTGAGGAAAGACGCTGCCGATGGTTGGGACATGTGCTCCGAATGACTGACAACTCACTACCAAAAATATCACCAAGATGGACACCACAGGGGAACAGAAGTAAGGGTAGACCAAAAGAGACACGGAGAAGAACAACAGAGAGGATGTTGAGCAAAAGAGAGCTCACTTGGGCAAGAGCGGGGAAAAAAAAGCAAAGGACAGGCGTCTGTGGAAAACCCTAGCGGGAGCCCCATGTGCCTTGGGATCTTAAGGTTCAGAGAGAGAGACAGAGAGAGAGAGAGAGAGAGAGAGAGAGAGAGAATATAATATCTATCTCTACGCAGATATTTCAGATATAATGTCACAGATACGAACGAAGGAGTCTTGATGATAAAAAATTGGCCTCACATAATCCTGGAAGTTCCTGCAGCCAGCTAGGGCCATGTAGTGTCAATGTCCATATTTTCCTTGACCAGTGGCTACACCAGAGGATGATGATGCGGTCAGCATCATGACTGACCGCCTTTCCTTTCACAAATCCGGAAAGAGTCATGAACCCCGTTTTTACAGACCAGAAACCGAACCACGACTTCGTGAGAGAAATAAACTCACTAACCACTAAGCCACTCATGCGTCAGTTTCTTAAGAGACTGATTTATTCATCGGGTTATCTAGGGATCTGTGTTAGTGGTTGTGTTTCTCCATTTTGCACTGTCCTTAAATATTTCAAATGACAATGGTTGTTTCTCGCTCAACCCCACCCCCCCCCCACCCCCAAATCGTCTCAGATGTCTCTCTCTCTCCTCCCCCTGCTTCGTTTTCCCTTCGTTCCCCCCGCCCCTCCCGACTGTCAAGTTCTCTAACCACAGTCTCTTCGTGATGTATCCAAAATGATTACAGTACTTCTCGCCATAAAAGACCTTTTTGTTCAGAAAAGCAAACACAAATGATTGTTTTTTAAAAAAGTGCCCAGATGTTATGATGCGCCCCGTACACCGATGGGTAGATCTGGTAGGTCTTGCGTTCTATACACTGGTGGTTAGATCTGGTAGGTCTTGCGTTCTATACACCGGTGGTTAGATCTGGTAGGTCTTGCGTTCTATACACTGGTGGTTAGATCTGGTAGGTCTTGCGTTCTATACACTGGTGGTTAGATCTGGTAGGTCTTGCGTTCTATACACTGGTGGTTAGATCTGGTAGGTCTTGCGTTCTGTACACTGGTGGTTAGATCTGGTAGGTCTTGCGTTCTATACACTGGTGGTTAGATCTGGTAGGTCTTGCGTTCTATACACTGGTGGTTAGATCTGGTAGGTCTTGCGTCCTATACACCGGTGGTTAGATCAGTACTTCTTCTTCTTCTGCGTTCGAGGTTGTTGGTCACATCAGATCCTGATCCCTGTCGACATGGCAAAGCCCGCAGTCCTCTCCATATCCTTATAGTAGCCACAAAGCTTTTGCCCCAAGCTTGTGTCCTCATGAGAGGTGGGAAGGTCTTTATAGCGCCGACGTAGTTGTGTTGCCAGATGGTTGAAGCTGGTTCTTTTCAGCCTGTTTTTGTTGTTGTTGTGCAGTCCTGGATTCTTTTGTTCACATGGTGAATTGTTAGGGGTATTAACTTTTCTTTACCAGTATTAAACTAACACCTAAACACTCATATGTAACACATTAGTCTCACGGCAACTTAGAATGAACGGACTGACATTTCCACTAAAGGGAGTGAAGATGGACGCAGCCGTAGCATCAGCGAACCATAGCTGACGTTCTGAGTTACACTTGACTAAATACACCCGAACCAAGACCCTGTTACCCCCCTCCCCCATTTTCTGTTGGAGTTGGGACCACTGGTAACAGGCCTAAGCTGCGAGGAAGGAATAGCTGCAGTTAACGCTGCGGTATAGTCTGCTAAAGAAGCACTGCTTTCTTTTTTTCCCCGCTATTTTAGCTCCTCTAGCGGTCAGCAAAATATAGCCACACAGTAACCCACTCCAGATCCGACACGATGCTTATGCTCCGGCACCTTCACAGTATCGCCTGCACAGAAGGTCCTGCTCACAATTCTAGACAGATACAAGAAGAAGAAGATGGGCTGAATCCGGGACAGTCGCGGGTAACTTCTCTCCCTTTTCTGAGCGTCACTCACCGTTTTTTCGATAGAGCTGCAACTCCGTCTTGAGCTCCATTTTTTCCTCCAGTGCTTCCAGAATCTTGGCCGTTTCCGCCTCTGACGTGTCGGGCCCGTACAGAAACTTGCAGCCGGACCCCTTAGCCATGACATTGGCTCTAGAGAACCCGGTGAGCTCGCAGAACCCGTCAGAGCAGTAGACGATTGGCCAGCCATGCGCCTGGGCGTTCCCGAGGACGAAGTTGCTATCTGCAGTAGAAACAAAGGAAATCATTGGTTATCCAGTCATCCAATCACCTTCGTTCATTTGGTAAAATGATAAGCATATCTGAAAAGCAAATCTGAAAAAAAAGAAATACTCTACATTTCCAAAACACGATTTAAAACAATGGGGCGGGCGCGGGGGGGGGGGGGGTTGTAAGTAACAAATGGCAATGTTTATTATATTCCTATCTTGAAATATCTTGTCACAAACTCGCATACTGCCTATATAATCTTGAAAATGCATTTATCTTGTCACAAATACAGCCTATATAATCTTGAAAATGCATTTATCTTGTCACATACTGCCTATATAATCTTGAAAATGCATTTATCTTGTCACAAACTCGCATACTGCCTATGTAATCTTGAAAATGCATTTATCTTGTCATAAACATACATACTGCCTATATAATCTTGAAGATGCATTTATCTTGTCACAAATACTGCCTATGTAATCTTGAAAATGCATTATCTTGTCAAAAACTCACATACTGCCTATATAATCTTGAAAATGCATTTATCTTGTCACAAATACTGCCTATATAATCTTGAAAATGCATTTATCTTGTCACAAACTCACATACTGCCTGTATAATCTTGAAAATGCATTTATCTTGTCACAAACTTACATACTGCCTATATAATCTTGAAAATGCATATATCTTGTCACAAATTCGCATACTGCCTATAATCTTGAAAATGCATATATCTTGTCAAATTCGCATACTGCCTATATAATCTTGAAAATGCATTTATCTTGTCACAAACTCACATACTGCCTATATAATCTTGAAAATGCATTTATCTTGTCACAAACTTACATACTGCCTATATAATCTTGAAAATGCATATATCTTGTCACAAATTCGCATACTGCCTATATAATCTTGAAAATGCATATATCTTGTCACAAATTCGCATACTGCCTATATAATCTTGAAAATGCATTTATCTTGTCACAAACTCACATACTGCCTATATAATCTTGAAAATGCATTTATCTTGTCACAAACTCACATACTGCCTATATAATCTTGAAAATGCATATATCTTGTCACAAATTCGCATACTGCCTATATAATCTTGAAAATGCATTTATCTTGTCACAAATTCGCGTACATAACACCCATACGAGGAGATTAGACATACTTAGATACTGAACTGCATCCATTTTATTCTTTAACAAAAAGGGATGTCCCAGTTTTATAGTTTATCCACTGTGAGTGGGTATTGTTTTAGTTTTACATACACTTCAGCGACCAGAGGAATTTTACATACACTTCAGCGACCAGAGGAATTTTACATACACTTCAGCTACCAGAGGTTGTAAGTCAGTTGTTTGGGACGAGTGTTTAAAAGGAGAAAACTAAAATAATGTTGAAGACAAGATTACTTTATTTATTTTCATGCCTGTGAAACTAGACATTTAACAAAACAACTGAGAAACACATAAATATCTCTGAATGTAAATGCTATGGAAGAGTCCTTCAAATATCATGGACACAAACAAAAATAAATGTATCCATATTACAATAACTTAATTTTTAAGAAGGTTGGCTAGTAAGGAGTTTTAGACAGAGAAAACTTGAATATTTTGGACATATTAAGCCTCATGATAATTTACAGAATAATTTATCCTTCTTGGAAGGGTACATGATGGGAAAAAGAAAGAGAGGAAAACCAAGGCGACGATGGCTGCAAGACATCGTTGATGATCTGCAAATGGATGTATCAGCAGCAGACCATCTTGCTTACAACCGAGAGGCCTACAGGAGCGCTGTTAGGGACGCAAAGTTCCTCAAGGGACATGCAAATGAATGACTGACTGACTGACTGATCAAGGCCTTTGGAGAGCCAGATCTAACCCCGGATTCAAAAACTATCGAGCCCTATACCAAAATTTTGTATCCCTGAGGGTTAAAAAATGGTTCAAGGTCCGCTTATGTCCCAGGTGAATAACCCCGAGTTCCGTCGTTGAACTTGTGAGCAAGTTTGTTGTAACGGTCTGGTTTTGAATTAATGATCTCTCTAACGTAACTTCTGAAAAGTGTTAAGTTCAATGGATCGAGATAAAACACATGGTGTAAAGTCAATTTTGTCGCGAGAGTGAATGCTGTAACAGATTCAAGATTTTGTGGGAGCTTTTGTCTGGTTTATTCAAACAGTTGACGGATTTTTTGTTGGCCATATTGTGTAAGTAGACTGATCGTGTTTGTAGTAAATGCTCACTGAATCTAGGGCTGTCCCTAATGTGTAAGTAGACTGATCGTGTTTGTAGTAAATGCTCACCGAATCTAGGACTGTCCCTAATGTGTAACTAGTCTGATCGTGTTTGTAGCAAATGATCACTGAATCTAGGACTGTCCCTAATGTGTAACTAGACTGATCGTGTTTGTAGCAAATGATCACTGAGTCTAGAACTGTCCCTAATGTGTAACTAATGTGTTTGTGGCACATGAACACTGAATTTGGAGTAGTGGCGTATCCATGAGGTTGTAACAGAATGTTATTCTGTACAGACTGTGTTGTGAGAAATCTGTTTATGGTAAGCACGGAGAAAGTATCTCGTGTTCCGAGGGAGAACTGAGCCACGTGGATTCTGATAGGCGGGATGTATGAACGAGTTTGAGGGAACAGTTTGGGTCAGAATGTTGTAGTGACAGGTTGTGGTGTGTTTAATTCTAGGAAGGGATGTAGAGATTCTACAGTTCAATATGTAAGTTAGATGGACTGTCCTTTTTAGGACACATTGTTGTAGTTGATGGATTATTTTTTTTTTTTAGGCCAAATGTTGTAGTAGTCATGTAGATTGTGTGTTTGATTTGTCCCCGTTTTGGACAAGGTAGTAATGTCAGATTGAAAGTTATGTGTAATTTCGAAGTTGCCATGTTTTGTCAAGGTTGAATGTCTGACTTGGTCCCATGGCGATGTTAGTCGCCAGGACATATTTTGTTTATGATCGTTTGTAATTATTCTTATCCAGTTTACACTCCATATCATTGCAACACACATCGAACAAATGGGATTTCATCATTAAACATTTACAGATTTGTATCTGCTGAATCCCGTGGTTATTGGATTCATGTTAAGTGTCAACTGTGGTGTTGAGTTAGTTGATTACATGTAACTGGTCATGTCGTGTATTAATGTGTAGCTGAGGTCATCGTTATCTGTGTTGTCTTGTTACACAGCGTATACCAACGTAACGTCTGTTGTGTCTCTGGGCACAATGCTCATGTTAAAACTTAATAGGCACAGTACAGAACAGAGTGTGTGCAAACACGTGTTTAGTGTTCAGTACTACAAGCAAGTACAGTACACAGTACACGAGGAAAGGAATCTGTTTTAGTGGTGCCGTGATACTGTTTTTTAAGGTGGCCAGATAGGCGACTGCCCAGAGCGTCGTTTGAAGGATGCCATTGCTTAGCGGGGCATATTGTTACTAGCCTTCCTACTTCTTTACAAAATTGTTCCAAATAAATGATCTACATTCATAACAAGAATATCTACTTTTTTTTCCTCTCCTGGACAATGGAGATGGGGATGAGGTGAGTGGGGCAAAATTACTCTGGTTCTTCCAGAACGTCGACAACCATTGGTACGCCACTGAACTAAACTCACTCCGTAGCACGCAAACCTTAAGTCCAATGTTGTGTTTTGGTAAGTAACTTGGGAATGAATGTATTTATATAATATACGAACACCGAAAGTATGGTTTATTTGAAAGCTCTTAAACGAGGCCAGTTTTTGGGGATGAAATGGAAGCAACCCGGATGAGCTGGGACACGTGATAAGATACTGGTGCTCTGATGTAGTGCTAGTAATGTGATAACTCTGCATTTTTCAGTTATGAATAGTGTGATATTTCACGTGTCTGGCAAAAACTTACTGCAACCATAGGAAGGTGTGTCAGTTATGAAACTTCTGACATTTCATGTGTCTGGTTAAAAACTTACTATAACCAAAGGAAGATGTGTCAGTTACGAAACCTAAGACATTTCATGAGTCATGCAAAAACCTACTGTAACCATAGGAAGGTATGTCAGTTATGAACTATAGGACATTTCATGTGTTTGGCAAAAACGTCCTGTAACCATAGGAAGATGTGTCAGTTACGAAACCTATGACTCTTCATGTGTCTGGGAAAAACTTACTGTAACCTTAGGAAGGTGTGTCAGGTATGAAACCTATGACATTTCACGTGTCTGGCAAAATTTACTGTAGCCATAGGAAGGTGTCTCAGCTACAAAACCTACGAAGTTTCATGTGTCTGGCAAAAATTACTATAACCATAGGAAGGTGTGTCAGTTAGGAAACCTACGAAGTTTCATGTGTCTGGCAAAAGTTACTATAACCATAGGAAGGTGTGTCGTTTAACAAAACTGTGACATTTCACGTGTCTGGCAAAAAAAAACTTACTGTTAACCATAGGAGTGTAAGTAGAGAAGAGAAAGAGTTATCCGCAAATAAGGTGCAAGTCAAAAAGTCTTTTCATATATTTTTCAGTGTTTACGCCCTTTGATTTGTGATCACTTTGGACTCGCCCTCTTGTTCTGATGTAGGGAGTAAAAAAACTGAGGTAGATATAAAATGAAAGAGAAGATAAGCACCTAAGGACAAGGCGAAATGGAAGATCATGTTTTTTCCTTCATCCTCTGTTTAATGTTGTGTTGACAGGGAATTTGCGATTTATTCTGTTCGTCTCCATTAAGTGGCAGAATGTCAGGCATTGTGCTAATCTTCCAATCATGAAGCAGCAGTACGCAGTAGAGGATTAAGATGGCTGGAGTGTGTAACAGAGATACATGACAGCCATAGAGTGCAGGCTGTAGTACTTGTATATGGCAAAACTGCTTTATGAAAGGCCACGAAGTAGACCAAAACAAGTTATATCTGAGGCAACTGCAAAGTCAGTCGTGATTGACTTTACTATTAGCCACGAGAACTGGCAAAAGATCGGGGCACAAGAAGAGGACTTCATATAGCAACTTTTCTGAGACAATAAGAACATAGGGTGAAGATAAAAAACGCAAACTTTGAGACACTACGAACAAACAATGAAGGATAAAAGAAGCAAACTCTGAGACAACAAAGAGTGAAGAAACCTATGACATTTCATATGTCAGGCACAAACTTACTATAACCAAAGGACGCAAATTTTGAAACAGTACGAACAAAGACTGAAGATAAGAGACGCAAACTCTGAGACAACAAAGACTGAAGATAGAAGACGCAAACTCCGAGACAACAAAGACTGAAGATAAGAGACGCAAACTCCGAGACAACAAAGACTGAAGATAGAAGACGCAAACTCCGAGACAACAAAGACTGAAGATAAGAGACGCAAACTCCGAGACAACAAAGACTGAAGATAAGAGACGCAAACTCCGAGACAACAAAGACTGAAGATAGAAGACGCAAACTCTGAGACAACAAAGACTGAAGATAAAATATGCAAACTTTGAGACAATAAGAACAAAGGGTGCAGATAAATTACGCTAAATTTGAGACAATAAGAACAAAGAGTGAAAATAAAAGATGCAAACTCTGAGACAATGAGAACAGAGGGTGAGGATACAAGATGCAAACTCTGAGACAATGAGAACAGAGGGTGAAGATGAAAGACGCAGACGCAAGGAGACAAACATCTTTTCTTAAGCTTGGGCGATTATTTCAGAAATATTAGTAGTCATATGTGCACAACAGAGCGATATGTCTGCAGCAGGAGAAAAAGACACTACATCATATTCCCCCAGAGTTTCAGCTACACAACCCAACCAGGCAAAGGGCGTGGCCGGCCCCCAGCCCCCCTACAGTAGAACATCTTCGACGATATCGAAAATCGAAGGCAGACTGACGCATCTGCGAGAGACACTGACGTCTATGTCTGAGCGAACGATGAATTCATTCATTCATTCATTCATTCATTCATTTGCGTGTCCCAGAACTGTCTCTCTAACAGCTCTCTCGAAGGTTCTTAGATTGTAAGCAAGATGGCCTGCTGCTGATGCCTCCATCCGCAAATCATCAACAACTGTTGTCATCCTCGCTTTGGTCTTCCTTTCTTTCTTGTTCCCGTTGTGTACCCTTCCAAGACTGCATTCTCCAAACTCTTCTGGCGATGAATAGAAAGAAACAAAATTGGTGGAATCAGCCATAGGAGAAGCCAGTCAGTTAGATGCATGTCCCTTGCGGAACTTTGCCTCCCTAACAGCTCTCCTGTATGCGTCTCGGTTGTAAGCAAGATGCCCTGCTGATGATGCACGCATCTGCAGATTATCAACGATGCCTTGCAGACATCTTCGCCTTGGTTGTCTTCTCTTTCTTTAGAATAGCGGCCACAAAGTGATATATGTCAACTTCTACAAGCAACTTACATTAACCTTCTTCAAAGCTGTTTTCTTTAACAGAGCATTAAGCCAGTCTAAGGAAACCATCTCTCCAGTTATTAGTTTCGTCTTAAACAGTCTGCAGCCAACCAGTTAAACTCAGGAGAGAATCAAGTTTAGAAATTCTAGAGAACTGCATAAACAAGAAGTGGTTAAGAATCATGATCACCCAAAAAGCACTTTGAACTGTATTTAAAACTGGCGAAAAAAAAGAAAGAAAAGACGTTCCGACGACCTAGATAAAAGTACTTGAGACCATCATTCAAATGGAAGGCTACGTATCTACCCTTCTAACGAAACTAAGAAGTTTCTGAAGTGGCAAGCGGGCAACAAGAAAGGCTACTCTTGAAAGTTAAACGATGCTTCCTGTACTAAAACAAGGTTATCTTTCCATTGTTGATACATCTTGAGTGATTTATTCCTGTGGTATGTTCCTTATTTTATCCTAATGCGTCACTACACAAACCAAGCATGGCTTGCAGATTTCATTTAATGTTTTCCTGAAATTATTTTTACATGGAAACTTCAGGAACCTCCACTTCAGAGACTCTTCGTTCTCATTCATTCCATAACGAAGTTGTCGCCCTTCTTATGTAATTTACATTTTGGACACTCATTCCCCGAAATTCACCCTGTCATTTATATTTTATGATTTATCATTTAGCTTTTGTGACTGTGTCTGTCATTTAGCTTTTATGACTGCGTCTATCCATTCAGCTTTTATGGCTGTGACTATCATTTAGCTTTTATGGCTGTGCCTATCATTTAGCTTTTATGATTGCGTCTATCATTTAACTTTTATGGCTACGTCTATCATTTAGCTTTTATGACTGTGTTTACCATTTAGCATTTATGACTGTGTTTATCATTTAGATTTTATGGCTGCGTCTATCATTTAGCTTTTATGGCTGCGTCTATCATTTAGCTTTTATGACTGCGTCTATCATTTAGCTTTTATGGCTGCGTCTATCATTTAGTTTGTATGGCTGCGTCTATCTTTTAGCTTTTATGACTGCGTCTATCATTTAGCTTTTATGGATGCGTCCATCATTTAGCTTTCATGGCTGTGTTTATCATTTAGCTTTTATGCGGTGCCTATCATTTAGCTTTTATGGCTGCGTCTATCATTTAGCTTGTATGGTGGTGTCTATCATTTAGCTTTTATGACTGCGTCTATCATTTACCTTTTATGGCTGCGTCTATCATTTAGCTTTTAAGGATGCGTCTATCATTTAGCTTTCATGGCTGTGTTTATCACTGAACTTTTATGGCGGTGCCTATCATTTAGCTTTCATGGCTGTGTTTATAATTTAGCTTTTATGGCGGTGCCTATCATTTAGCTTTTATGGTTGTGTTTATCATTTAGCTTGTATGGCTGCGTCTATCATTTAGCTTTTATGGCTGTGTTTATCATTTAGTTTTATGGCTGTGCCTATCATTTAGCTTTAATGATTGTGTCTGTCATTTAGCTTTTACATCTCTTTTGCGTCGTTATCGAAGCTTTATTTTGAACTGGAATATCACAGAGTAAGCTGAATTTATATCGTAACAAGATGAAAACTAAAGATTTACATGTTAACTTGAATCTTGGATCTAGGCATTAGCATCATCGAACTCGGGACACACCCCATACATGCTCTGCTCTCTGTTTCTGTAACCACCGAAGAGTAGGAACACTAACTGTGTCAGTCAAGTGTAGATTCTGGCAACCAGCCACTCGGTGCATCTTCCTCACACCTCTGTCTTTCATCCCCTGTATATATATATATATATATATTACCACCACATACCTTTTTGGAAGGGTACATAATGGGGAATGAAAGAGAGGAAGACCAAAGCGAAGATGGCTGCGAGACATCATTGATTATCTGCAGATGGATGCATCAGCAGCAGGGCATCTTGCTCACAACCGAGAGGCCTACAGGAGAGCTGTTAGGGAGGCAAAGTTCCTCAAGGGACATGCAAATGAATGAATGAATGACATGCCTTTTCCTCCTCCTGTACTAGTTCCTCGGTCACCGACTTCAGTGTATCCATCCTATCCGCAGGACTCATATCTGTTGCAAGAGCATTGAGGGCGACATGATCGGCTACCTGACTGCCTCTCGTACCCGCATGCCCTGGGTAACATATCCACGTCAGCCTGCTTGTTTAGCCCAGAGCTGAACCTATTCATGATGTAAACAAACCCCTCTCTGTCTGCGAACCATGTTCTGAGGGTCCGTCACCACCACCACCACCACCACCACTACCACCACCACTACCATCACCACCACCACTACCACCACCACTACTACCACCACCACCACTACCACCACCACCACTACCACCACCACCACAACTACCACCACTACCACCACCACCACCACCACCACCACCACCACTACCACCACCACCACTACCACCACTACCACTACCACCATCACCACCACCACACCGTGCGTATCATCCTGCCGAACTAGCCACGACAGGGTCTTGGTCACTGCCTCAATTTTCGTTGGCTTGCTCGTTGTCGTCCTTGCTTTCTGTACCCCCAGTCTGCCTCGCCTACAGACAACGAAGCCCCATCCTCATACATGTTAGCTACTCTGTAATAATAAGTTATGTTATATTTGTTATGTTATATACGTTATGTAATGTATATAACGTTATGTTATATAAAAGGTAAAGGTAAAAGTAATCCTGCCACGCCTAGAGGCACATAGGGATATGGTGTTAGTGCCCATAATTTCCTTGACCTGTCAGCACACTAGAGGGCGATATGGTCAGTATCACGCCTGGCCGCCTTTCCTTCCCCAACTCTAGAAGAAGTCGGGTACCAATTTCCACAGACGTTATGTAATAATACGTTACATATAACAATAACGTGGCGGTAACAGATTTGCTTAGCGACAGCTTTACTATAACAGATTTTCAAATTGGCGTGCACTTTTCGCTCAACCTTAAATGCCGCTTTCCTGTTGGCTCTTTTATCTTTTTTTTACGTCATTTCCTCTTCCCGCCTCTCTTGCGGCTGGCCAATCACAATGTGCCTACATCGTAAAGCCCCTTCTGACCCGTGATTTATGTTCCAGGATCGAGATATTTTATACAGTCGTAAAATAGCAAATAATTCCCGGAGATACAAACCGCTTTTTTACTAAAAAATATATTTCACAAACAAGAAAATAAAACAGAAAATTTGGGCTTCCATTACAACCCAGTCTGTGGACCCATCACCATAGCAACCCTCGACTCACAGTTCCTTTGTTTTTCAACTAACCGGTCACTCATTTAACTCCTAAACTACAAAACGTTATCCAGAATCAATAAATTTTGAAAAATGAGCACCGAAAGTAAATGACCCTGGATCCTCCTCAGCCTGGTTCTTCATGGCCATACTGGTTCACATTTCCTCATTAGAACTCTAGTTTTTTTTTTTTAAGTTCCTGATTTTTACAACCTATTAAACCTAGTGATCTTTTACCCAGGAGAAATAATTCACTTCTATTCATACGCATATTCAAAACACGGAACTACTTTTATCTACCAAATAAGCAGGTGCGAAGATGCTGTTGAATCTGGTAGTCAGTAATCCATAACTGACATACCTATCTCACCTATTCGCTGGTGCTCCTGTGGCATTTTCGCGCGCTCGGCCGACCGGAAAGATCAAATTAGCACCTGATGAATTTGAGGCACGTGATTGGGTTGTGTGTTGTCCTGTTAGAATGTGTAGCTGACCAGGCATTCGTCCGCTGTTTGTCAGGAGGTACGACCAGGATTAAGGTGAGGGAGCGTGTTATCGTTATTATCTTATGGATCAGTGTATATTTGGTTGTATCGTTTATTGCGATGATCTTATCCTGCGTCATCCTCAAGTTGTGTAAGTTGTCGCAAGTCTAATGTTTGTTTTACGTGTAAATAGCTATAAGTTATGTTAGAAGAAGTATTGCTCGTTGTTTCATGTGACGAAGTCGTAGTTCGTGGCGAACTGTTAAATGTGTTCAGTATTATATAGAAGTAGTTCAGATATGTGTATCAAGAAAACCATCACTATTGATTTCATTTGGTATACTTGATGTATTTGATTTATTGTATTTGCAGTAACACTGTCATGTGTTATGTGTCAAGTGCGCATTGAACTTTATCATTTTACCACAGTCCTTGTCATTTTCAGTGAGCTCGCCCATCATCAGTCACGTTTGTAATCAGAAGTATTCATGTGAATGTTCATTCAAGTTATGGTCGCTTATGCTTTTGTCAGTGTTTATCTGTTATTCATACATAATGTCACAATTTTTTCATTCATATATTTTGATTCTTTCATTTGAGAGTCATTATTTTGTGATGGTAAAGTGCAGTCATGAGCGCTGCGCAAATCGGAATATGATGTTTCATGAGTTAGCATGAGTATAATATGTGTTGCTAAGTACTTTGATGCTGACTCACGAGTTGTTGATGTAGTTTTGTGTTGAGAAGAAGATAGAACTGCCGAACATTAGTGCGATTGCACAAGACAGCATAGGCAGGCCTTCTGTGGGAAGAAGGGCCAGTTTTGAAGTAGAAGTATGATTAATATGAAAGTCAAATATAGTCACAGTTTTGGAGTAGATGTGTGATTAATATGAGAGTAAAATACATTGACAGTTTTGGAGTAGAAGTATGACTAATATAAGAGTCAAACACAGTCACAGTTTTGGAGTCGATGTGTGATTAATATGGGAATCAAATACATTGACAGTTTTGGAGAAGATGTGTGATTAATATGAGAGTCAAATACATTGACAGTTTTGAAGTAGAAGTATGATTAATAAGAGAGTAACATATCATGACAGTTTTAAGTAGAAGTATAATTAATATGAGAGTCACGTATAATGACAGTTTTGAAGTAGAATTATGATTAATATTAGAGTCACATATAGTGACAGTTAATTTTGTCACGTGGTTTGATTTCATGAAGTGTCTCACTTTTCTGGTTGTATGTTCTCGTTTGTGACGCATACAGTTTCGTGGTCCTCGGTGGTCCTTTGTCGTGTGTGATATGTTTTTCGTGTTTCGTGTGATTAAAATTGATTATTATCTGCCTTGATCATTATGTAGCTTGCTTATGTATGTGAAAACGTGTTGTGTTAGTGTGTCTAATTTCTTCATATTAGGTAAAACTCACAAGGCAGCTAGCTGTGCATAGATGAAAGGGGTAGGACCTGAGTTGAGATATTTGGAGGGGTGCAGTTTTGGGGTCCCATATACGATTGTACTTAAATATGGGAATACGTAAAGACTCTCCTGCTATATGGTTCGGTGACATGGGTTATGACCAAGACAGTATAACAGAGTATATAAACAACTGCTTGCGGAGGGTTTTAAGCATTAAATGGCAAGATAAGATCAGGAACAAGGAGGTCTGGGAAAGGGCAAGACAAGATCGTGAACGATGAGGTCTGGGAAAGGGCAGGACAAGAACCTATTAACCTACAAATCATGTCTAGGAAATGGAGGTGGATTGGCCACACTTTGAGAATAAGAAAGAAAAAGAGGAGGATGAAAGAAAAGAAGAAGAAGTAGAAGGAGGAGGAGGAGGAAGAAGAAGAAGGAGGAGGAAGAAGAAGAAGAAAGGAGGAAAAGCAAAAGGAAGAAGGAGGGGAGTAGAAGGAAGAAGAAAGACGAAGAGGAGTAGGAAGAAGAAGAAGACGAGGAAGAGGAGGAAGAAAAAGAAGGAGGAGGAGGAAGAAAAAGAAGGAGGAGGATGACGAAGTATAATAAGAAAGAGGAGGAGGAAGAACAAGAAGAAGTAGGAAGAAGAGGAAGAAGGATGAGAAGTAGGAGAAATAAGGAGGATGAGGAGGAAGAAGAAGAAAAAGAAGGAGCAGAAGGAGAATGAGGAGGGAGAACAAGAAAAAGAAGAAAGAAAGAAAGAAAGAAAGAAAGAAGAAGAAAGAAAGAAAGAAAGAACAAGAGATAAGAACCGATACCTGACATATTCAGATATGAGACGCTATATTATGTTTTGTGATAAGCTTTCTCCAGACTCTCAGTGATTTCCAAATTGGCGTAATAAAGTGTTACTAAAAACAGCAAAAGGCTGGCAAAAATCGTGTCAGAAAGAAACTTCTCAGCGGAACATCCTGAAGTAGATATGAAAATGCTATATAGCAAGATATAGTTAACAACGTGTTAATTTTCTCGGAGTAGACAGATAATATGTCGCCGGCAGTTAAAGAAAAAAGAGGAGAGACAAAACGACAGAAATTTTCTCACAAGCTCAATACTTTTCTATCGATTACTAAATATATCAAGATGTAGTTTTTTTTTTATCAAGAAGCTAAAGAAGCTGTGGAGAGGAACAGACAGAACTACAAAAATCAGATTTTTATAGGCATGGATCTTTCCCATAGCAACATATGTCTGTAAGACCTGGACACTTAACAAAACAGCTGAGAAACACACAAATGCCTTTGAATATGAAATGCTACAGAAAAGTTCTTCAAATATCATTCGTTCATTCATTCATTCGTTCATTCATGTCCCTTGAGGAACTTTGCTTCCCTAACATCACTCCTGTAGGCCTCTCGGTTCTGAGCAAGATGGCCTGCTGATGATGCATCCATTTGCAGATCATCAACGATGTCTTGCAGCCATCTTCGCCTTGGTCTTCCTCTCTTCTTTTTCCCATTATGTACCCTTCCAAGACCCTCTTCTCTAGATTATCATGACATTTAATGTGTCCAAAATATTTAAGCTTTCTCTCTTTAATACTCTTTACTAGCCAGCCTTCTTCAATATTAAGTTCTTGTAGTATGGATATATTTGTTCTTTTTTGGGTCTCTGATATTTAAAGAACTCTTCTGTAGCATTTATATTCTAAGGCATTTATGTGTTTCTCAGCTGTTTTGTTAAGTTTTCAAGTCTCACGTGCATATGTTGTGATAGGAAAAATGCATGCTCTTAAAAATCTTATTTTGTAGTTCTGTCTGTTCCTCTCCACAGATTCTTTAGTTGTTTTACTTTCTGAAGAGCGATAGATGTTATCCTTTTAATTTTCCACATTGTATCTCCATTATTAGTTAGTTGTGATCCAAGATATTTAAAACTCTCCACTTCTTCGAATTTTTCCTCATTCATACATATTTAAGCTGTCTTTCTTCAAATATCATTATATGTGTGTGTATATATATATATATATACACACAAAATTCTACAAGAACTTAATATTGATGAAGGCTGGATTGTAAAGAGGATTAAAAAGAGAAAACCTAAATATTTTTGACACATTAAACGTCATGACAGTTTAGAAAAGACTGTCTTGGAAGCGTACATAATGGGAACAAGAAATAGATGAAGACCAAGGCGAAGGTGGCTGCGAGACATCGTTGAGAATCTGCATATGGATGCATCAGCAGCAGAGCATCTTGCTTTCAAACGAGAGGCCTACACGAGTGCTGTTAGGGAGGCAAAGTTCCTCAAGGGACATGGAAATGACTGACTGGCTGAAGAAATTCAGGTATCTAAACTCGGATATATATGATCTTTTTTATATTATGTTTTGACAGTACAACTTTGTTGAAACTGAAATTCAGTTTTTAATTAAAAATGTTGGAGGTGAAGACACTGTACAAGTCTGCAGTTACCGAACCATAACTGACATGCTAGCGTTAAAAATGGCGAATCATAGCTGATCAAGACCGTGTCCTACCTCTTTATTGGCACCCGTAGTAACAGGCTTAGCCTGGCTAACTGGGCAGGGATCGCCATTGTCCTGACGGTGGTGTGGTCTGCTAAAGATGTATTGCACACTTCTTGTTTGCAGTTGCACTCACAGATTGAAAAAAAATTGTTGGCCATAACCCACCCGTGACCAATTCGATACGACGCTGTGCCTCACCATCATCACTGCATCGGCCGCAAAGGACACCAGCTCGTAGTTTCAGGGAGGCTAAACTAGACAATTCCCAAATATATCTAAATCTCTGTAGAAAAACAAAACTGTCTCATGTCTTTGTTGAAGGAGAGAATTGTCTTTCGATTAGACTAACCGAAGATTCAACAAGAAATGGATGACGTATTTATTTCAAAGAGTCACTCGTTCTTTGGCTGGAGAGAAGTACTTAAAGGTGAACAACGTATAATAGGTTTCTTTTTGTTTTCTTCCAAGTTTTCTGGGAACAGAGAAAACATTTTATGGCTAGAAGTGTCAAACGCGTGTCCTCGGGGCGTAGTGAGGGTATCATTTCTGTATGCAGCGGGCGCTATAATTTTATTCCTCCTTAGAATTACTCACACTTCACGCAGAGTAGGCAGGTCAATGTGAAATTGGCAGCGGCGGTTATTTTCTGACTTAGAGCAGGTTTGTGAGACAGATGGTGGCTGATTTTTCAAATATTGTTTTGTTTTGTTTCATGTTTTAAAATGTTGTTTGTTTTGCGTCCTGTGTTCTGTTTCCTTTTGTTCTGTTTCCTTTTGTTCTGTTTCGTCCTTTGTTTCCTTTTATTCTGTTTTCGTTTGTCCTGTTTCACTCTGTTTCTTCTACTTTCGTGTCGTTTTGTTTTATTTTCTTTCCATTTGTTTTATTTTGTCTCGTTCTGTTTGATTTTTTCCATTTGTTTTGTTTTGTCTCGTTTGGTTTGATTTTCTTGATGGTGTCTCGTTTTGTTTGCTTTTTTTCCACTTCTTTTGGTTTGCCTCGTTTTGTTTGATTTTCTTTCCATTCATTTTGTTGTGTCTCTTTTTTAAAAAATTTTCTTTCCATTTGTTTCGTTTTGTCTTATTTTGTTTCTATTCGTGTCCTTTTGTTTTTGTTTCGTTAAGTTTTGTTTTGTTTTACATTGTTTTGACAGACTGTCTTCATATCATAAATAAAACACTGAATCTAGGCCTGTTTCTGGCCAGCAGTTTGACAAACTGTGTCTAGTGATGATGATGATGATGATGATGATGAAGTAAGAACTCAAGAATAAAGCGTCTATCGAATGGACGGACACATTCAATCACAGATCACTACAGGGTTGGGGTATCTGAGGAAGATATTTTAGAACACCCAACTGTAAAATATTTATACAGGACAAGACCCTTGATTTATCTACACCATGGACTTAAATCTAGAAAAGAGAAAAGACTGTCCTTCCCTTATCTTAATGATGCACAAAGTCAACATGTCAGCTAAAGATATGCATAATGTAACCATTCAGAATCAACGCTGGAAGAAAATGAACAATAAACAATATTTTTGCCTGTATAAAATAAATATACGAGAACCATACCGAGAGTCGTGAGCAAACATCTGTTGCAATCAGTGTGTGTTTATTTATAACTTTTGTCCTATGTATGCTTCTATCTAAAAACTATTCACGTGATGTGGATGAGATCTCTTGGCCAGTCTCTCAGACTTACAGAGTGGGATTAAATTCCTCACGTCGTATATCATTCCTCAAGATCTTCGCAGGTGCTACAGAGTGCTTGCGCTGTGCTGAGATCCTCTTTCAAAGAAAGGAGATCAAAGCCCTTCGTGAGCTTATCCATTTTGCATTGATGATAACCCTTTAACGGTTTTGAAAATGAAGGAATAGAAAATAGAGAAATACCCTGGTATGGCATGGGACAATGATAGGCCATGAACGGTATTTGCTTTGTCTTGTCTTGTCTCCTTCCTCATATATCTCTCAGTGCTGAGAGGGCAAATGGACATCTTGATAGCGCTTGTGTGATGTGCTTCATGTAACGGAATATTTAAAGTTTCTGTGATCTTCACCACAAGAGGTAAAGAGATCCACCGCCGGCTTGCTGGGTCAGTCGCGGTTTAAGGGCAGAATTTAAGCCAAGGTAGTCTATCTCTCTGAACGAACCAGAGCCTCGTTAGCCAGCGACCTCACGGAAATCGTTCCCAACCTGTACAAAAGCCAGGATGTGCTAACTGTTCTAATCTTGTCACCTGAAGAGAAAGAGAAAGAGTAAAAAAAAACTGGGACCGCAACCTTGCTTCAAACCCAATTTTTCTCGACAACAAACTTGTATTCCAACCGGTGGCCCAGGTTTCAATCAGTTCAGAAAACAAGAAGCATTTATCGGAACTGAAATAAAATTTACAATTCAACCTACAAGACAAAATACTCACAGGTTGACAAGAAGTGTCCCTGGACATGCCGGAAGACCGAACTTAATGCAGCAGTAAATATTACTCCGCGTGTTGCCCCAAACATGTGTCAGAGTTATTATTCTGATACCGGAAATCAGGAAATGGACCACACAGGCCCGATAATAAACGACCTAATTTAAAGACAGTCCAGGACGCGGTGAATACATTAATTAAGTCAGGCTGAAGTTTCTTAATCTCACCTGAAAGGGTATCACGTGTGATGGAGGAAGTAGGACGGGCAAAAAAAATGGGGTACCAGGACGTAAATATTGCGTTTGTGATGTCGCATGGTCTCTGACTGTGATGTTGGATGTTTGTTTGTGATGTCCCATGGCCTCTGACTGTGATGTAGTATGTTTATTTCTGATGTTGGATGTTTGTTTATGATGTAGGATGTTTGTGATGTTGGATGTTTGTTTGTGATGTCGCTCGGTCTCTGACTGTGATGTAGGATGCTTGTTTACCCATGATGGATGTTTTTGTGATGTAGGATGTTTGTGATGTTGGATGTTTGTTTTGTTTGGTCTCTGACTGTGATGTAGGATGTTTGTTTGTGATGTAAGATGTTCGTTTGTGATGCTGGATATTTTTGTGATGTTGTATGTTTGTTTGTGATGTTGGATGTTTGTTTGTGATGTTGGATGTTTGTTTGTGATGTTGGATGTTTGTGCTGTAGAATGTTTGTTTGTGCTGTAGAATGTTTGTTTGTGATGTTGGATGTTTGTTTGTGCTGTAGAATGTTTGTTTGTGATGTTGGATGTTTGTTTGTGATGTTGGATGTAGTTACGGAAACTCTAACAGTCATAATACATTCATTCATTCATTCTTGATCTTACTTGTTCGCACGTATGTTCGATCATTTCTTCTAATATAATGTAAGTATGACAGCGATGATGGTGGTGATAATTAGAATGATGACGCTGTGGATAATAACCGAGATAAGTTTTAGTTATCTTTACATTTTTATCAAGTATTCTCTTTCCTTCGAAGGCGATGCCTGTTTGGTAACCCGTGAACCTTTGCTGACGTGCAAGCGTTAAGTTTGGCACACCACAACTGAACAAGATGCTTTCCCCTCTCCTCTGGCACTCCTAGTTACAGACCTGGCATGGATTGTTGGGTAGGGATTGGCATGGTGGTGGAGTCTGCTAAAGAAGTACTGCACACCGCTTGCTTTTCTACCTCCACCCTGGTACTGACAACAAAAATAGCTTACATAACCCGCTCCCAATCCGACACCATGCTGTGCCTCAATATCCTCACCACATCGGATGCAAAGAACATCAGCTTGCGGTTCAAAGGGAGATTGGAGGAGAAGAAGAAGAAGAAGAATTACTTGAATAAGAAACCGTGTTTCGTAACATTTAATTGAATTAGAAACTGTGTTTAGTGATGTTCACTTGAATTAGAAACTGTGTTTAGTAAAGTTTGCTTGAATTAGGAACACTATTTAGTTACCTTGAATTGAATGAGAAGCAGTGATTAGTAACATTCTTTTGAATTAGGAACAGCCGTCAGTAACAATAACATGAACGAGGAACAATATTTAGTGACATTAACTGTGAATTAAATAGTGATTAGTAAGCTTCACATTAATGTAAAACTGTGTTTTGCTACGTTGAAGTAAAGGTAAAGTTATTTCATTAGATTCTTATTTAACCCAAAGTACCCGTTGCCTGAGAATTTAAACAAGAATTTAGAGAAGACCGTCTTGAAAGGATACATAATAGGAAAAAGAAAGAGAGGAAGACCAAGGCGAAGATGGCTGCAAGACAGCGTTGATAATCTGCAAATAGATACATCAGCAACACGGCATTTTGCTTACAACCGAGAGGCATACAGGAGAGCTGTTAGGGAGGCAAAGTTCCACAAGGGACATGCAAATGACTGACTGACCAGCTACATGAAGAAACATTGCAGTAGGGAAGCATTACTTCCAGTACTTGGATAAGGAAAAACAGACAGCAGCTAACAGCTCTTCTGAATACATGACAAACAAAACATATAACAAACAAGCAAAAGAACGCTGCTTCTACCCCAGCGTGTCTCGCCATGATGGCTTGTATTTCATGCCCATTAGACAGTCCTTTGTTTTAGCATCTGTCAACTGCAGTTGACAATTGGCAGGTCATTTTTGCAACACATATGAGCACTTATCGAAAAGCGTTCTGGATAACCGGAGAGGATCAAGTGGACGACAGGACAGGGTACCGTCTGTATAGAGACGTGCTTGTTCCTAGATTAGTGTCAGACATGAATTATTTCTGAAATACAGAGTCAGAGATGCGTGGTGTCGTTTTACGAAAATAGGAAGGAAGGAAGGAAGAAAGGAAGGGAGGGAGGGAGGAAGGAAGGAAAGAAGGAAGGAAGGGAGGGAGGGAAGAATGAAGGAAGGAAGGGAGGGAGGGATGAAGGAAGGAAGGGAGGGAGGAAGGAAGGGAGGAAGGAAGGAAGGAAGGAAAGGAGGGAGGGAGGGAGGGAAGAGGGAAGGAAGAAAGAAAGGAAGGAAGGGAGGGAGGGAGGAAGGGAAGGTTGAGGGAAGGAAGAACTAGAACCAATGAAATGGTTATGAAGGACAACAGCAACAACTCGATATTTCCGCAAAATTGCCTTCATCAAGGACACACAGAAAAAGAAAACCAAACAAATTGTGCGATCTGCTCCCTCTGATGAAGCCTGGGCAGCTGCTGGAGGCGGACCAGGAAAACTGATGAAGTTAGAGAAGCAGTCAAGCGTGGAATACGGTCGACTAGAGACTAAAACAGAAAAAAAGGACAGGGGAGGTAGGGAGGGACACCGGTATTGGCCCGCTATCTCACAGAATAGATGAGAATGTCTATTGGAGTAGGTGGGAAAGGGAAAGAGACAAGGGAAATGAATGAGAATGGGATAGGGGACCTGTTGTGGTAGCTGAACCGAGGAAAGAGTTCTTCAGACAAATCTAAGTTAAGAATTCAAGCCGGGTGGGTGTAAACATTTGTCTTGGCGGATAAGACGCTGTTATAGAGCGTCCATTGCTAGACTGCAATGGAAAGTTATGATCTGGATCCGCTTTATGAGAATATAATAAGGCAGTATCTCTCTGTTTTCATCAGAAACAGTTTGGATAAGAATGTTTTTACCATCTTTAGTTTTTATCCTTCTGGACACTAAACACTGGTTTACATACTTAACCCGCAGGAATGCAGAAAATTACCTAGTCAGATAAGTTTATTTATTCGTATAATATGTCCTTCGCAGAGCCTTGATCTCTTGAGTAACCAATCTGAGAACGTCTCGTTATAAAACCAAGATATGTACTTCAGTGAGAGTGGTGTTTAGAGTTTCAGTGATATCCTGCGACACTCGCCTTCTTCCATTTTCCTGGAACCATACACTCCATTATATCTTGGGTAGCTTAATTCGACGAAAAGAAAGGTCTAATAACCGAACATAACAGAAGGTTGATCACATTAAAATAAAAACGGAAGAAAAGAGAAAAAAAAAAATGATCAAAAAGAACTGAAAATCATCAAAGTCTTTGGTTACGAGGTAGAAAGAAACAAGATAGAGAGTTACTTGCAGGTTGTCCAATGAAGGACTTTTCTATTGGTGAAGAGAAAAGAAGAAAAAATAAAACTCGAGAAAAACTGGTCTACATTGACAGCCACCGTGAGTGAGGGTTGCAGGACCAAGTGAGGTGGTACGAAACTGAAAACAATTGTCTTCTCTTGTCTTGTCTTGCCTTGCCTTGACTTGTCTTGTCATGTCTTAACTTGTCTTGATTTGTCTTGACTAGACTTATCTTGTCGTCTTGTTTTGTCTTGTCTGGACTTGACTTGTCTTGATTTGTCTTGTCTTGTCTTGACTTGTGTTGTCTTGTCTTGTCTGACTTGTGTTCTCTTGTCCTGACTTGTCTTGTCTTGACTTGTCTTGTGTTGTATCTTTCCTTATATACCTGTCAGTGTTTAGGGGACAAGCAGATGTCTTGACTTGTCTTGTGTTGTATCTTTCCTTATATACCTGTCAGTGTTTAGGGGACAAGCAGATGTCTTGACTTGTCTTGTGTTGTTATCTTTCCTTATATACCTGTCAGTGTTTAGGGGACAAGCAGATGTCTTGACTTGTCTTGTGTTGTATCTTTCCTTATATACCTGTCAGTGTTTAGGGGACAAGCAGATGTCTTGACTTGTCTTGTGTTGTATCTTTCCTTATATACCTGTCAGTGTTTAGGGGACAAGCAGATGTCCTGACAGGGATCGGGCATTTGTTTGATCTAACGGAATATTTAAGATTTATGTCATTTCCTCTCTCCTTTCCACCACAACAAACCTGCCCAACAACCCATCTCCAGAAACGGTGCTGGAACCCACAACATCTTTCGGGAAACTCTCACAGTGATTGGACCATAAATGAACTCCTTTTTTTGTTTTGTTTTTGCTGACGACCAAGCACTTGCAGCCACATCAGAGAAAGACCTACAGCAGAACATGGATAACTTAGCAAAGGGCATGTAAAAGTTACGTCATGAAGATTGCTCTGAAAAAAACCATAAGTCACGATCATAGCGTGAGAAGAATATCCAAAAAAAAGTCCTTCTGGACAACAGGTCCTTGAAGCAAGTGAAATCAAAGGACGCTACTGCTATATTTGATCACAGGAATAAAAAATCACTAAAAATCAGTGAAGACAGAAAGTTGCCAAGTAGTTCGCTACTCAGCAGGATCAACGAAAGCTAACCTGCTCCACCACCATCTACTAAGATAAAATCCACAGTTAGAACTAGGTGAACCTAAAGAAGACAAAGGAGTTCTAAAATTTCAATACTTTAAAAGTCTTACAATTTCTGTACCTTTTAGTTTCTTTCCGTCGGCGGAACATGCGAAATGTCTTCTGGTATTAGGCTGCTAATTAAAGGTAGAGCTAATCCATTTTTTCCGTCAGATTAAGGCATCTTCTGGATAATGTGCCAGGCCCGTATTTTCCACTACCTTCGGAGCATGAAAGTCTGATGTGGTCAGAATCACGCCTGGCAGCTTTTACCTTCCCAGCATTCTCTAGTTTCCATTTTCAGAAGCTGAGTGAGCCCTGGACATTTTCGAGTAGTGATACCTGGAAAAAAAATCCCACTATTGGGACTTGAACCTGGTAAAACAGAGGGACTAACTACTCAGCTACCCAAGCCGCCAGGTTGCCTAGCAACGATTCCTTTATTTCCTCTTCTTTTTTGTCTTACGGGCATTTGGCATTTATTACTCCATCAAAGTAAAAATAAAAAAAAGAAACATAATATTTTAAAACGTCAAATTAAAATAAAAAATATAATAAACTCAGCAATAACGAAATGTTTATGTAAATGAAACCAAAACAGCCAAAATTAAAACATTTTGAAATAGCATTTTGACAACAACAAAAATCTGGGGAAATTCTTATAGAGAGTTTTTTTTTTTTTTTTCCTTCCCCCAAGAAAAGATGTTGAAATACGAAATGTGCCAGTTTGCATTTCACGGCTTTCCGCTTTAGAATTGTTTTGGCCGACGAGAATAAGAGCTGCTAGAAAGGTCTGGACAGACAGTTCACGAAATCCTGCAAGCACATGTTTTATTTCCGCTTCGTTGCTACAAAATGTTATGTGGCGTCGAATCTCATTTTTGTCCTGGCTCTGATAAATGAGGTTTCTGTCTAAAACCAAAGTCCTCTTATACCTCTATCATTTATATATCTCTTTTGTGTTTTTTTTTCCTCTCTGTAATAACAGGAGCTGAAAATGTAGACGGTAACGGTTTATGCACTTTGACTTTCGTAGTAGCAATCTATAAGTACTGAGCTAGGATTTCTTGAAACCGGTACAGCTGTACTTTGGCTTTCGTAACAGCAATCTATATGTATTGAGCTAGGAATTCTTGAAACCGGTACAGCTGTACTTTGGCTTTCGTAATAGCAATCTATATGTATTGAGCTAGGATTTCTTGAAACCGGTACAGCTGTACTTTGGCTTTCGTAACAGCAATCTATATGTATTGAGCTAGGATTTCTTGAAACCGGTACAGCTGTACTTTGGTTTTCGTAATAGCAATCTATAAGTATTGAGCTAGGATTTCTTGAAACCGGCACAGCTGTACTTGGCTTTCATAATAACAGTCTACTGAGCTAGGATTTCTGACGATGTCAGTTATCGCAGTCAACTACCCATGGCTGACATGCTAGCGTCATGTTTAGTGAATTATAGCTGACCAAGACCCTGTCCCACCTCTCCGATGGTGTAACACAGTGCCTTGTAACCTGGAATTATGTTATAATTATGAATATATTATAGTTATAACGGTTAACATTAAAGTAAGTAAGAAACTTTAGATCTAAAGCTTAGAGAACAAAGTAGAAAACCTATTCCCACGATACTAGAGAAAGACCATTGCGACTGGACGCTGACAAATGGAAACAGAAGAAACAGACGAATATAACGGACAAACACACTGACGCCGAGAAAGAGAAGGGCTGAGGAAAAACGCTCACGAGTACAATAGTCCTCCATGATCATCCTGTGAGTGTAATAACAGGTGGCGAGAAACAGTCGGAGAGCTGAGAAAACTTGACAGCGACGCTAGAATGTTGTAATAAAAGCCAAAAGTCTGATTGGTGATGTATAAGCGGCGACCCAGACTAGTAACCAATCATCAGGTACAAGTAGAAAGTGCCAAAGGTAATAAAATAGAGGGGACTGACACTTCGACACCACTAAACTGATAGGTTATGACTCAAGAACCAATCGCTACCCAGCTAGAAACCAGTAGACTAATTAGGGGTGTGGCAGGAATACGATTGGCAAGTTCATCAAACTAGACGTATAGATAAAAATAAGAGACAGTAGAGTCGGATATACGGAGAAGGGTTCAGACATAGACAGGGAGGAAGTAGAGAGATTAAGCAGATGGTTTTGGACAGCGATACAGTGAGTCAGATACAGATGGATATAGAAGCAGATTTAAAGAGACCGATTTAGCTGAAATGCATCTTGAGAAATAGGCAGAGAGATATCAAGTCAGATAGTCATGCTGAAACTACGAGCTAGATTGACATGAAGATACTCAGGAGAGCTAGTGAGCAAACAGATATCAAGATTATTTGTATTGAGCAGAAAGAACTCGACTTAAAACATATTTCGCGGAAGGTTCATGAGAAAGAGAAAAAGAGACAGAATACCTACTAATGTTCGAGTGGACCAGCTGCTGTACACTCTGAGAATGAGTTCTCTGTTATTTCTGCATTTTCTATTGACTTGTAAACAGCCAGAAATTCCGACTGCCCATATTTACAAGAGGGGCAATTGGTATAAAATAAACTTGTAATTCTCGTCACGGGGTAACGGAGTCGCAGTGTTTGTGTGTGTTTAGTAACCAGATCGTGGTAGTGTGCTATCTTGTGTGAAGAGTCACTAGAGGCAAGACCTTGCCCTTCCGTGGTTTGTTAAAGAAGCTGGAAAAGTACCAAACAGATGGTGAATGTGTGTAGCTCTAATGAAGGAGACCAACAACGTGAGAAGCTACAAGCGCTATAGACTATAAACTAAACGCAACAACATCGACAACAGTAAAACACGAATATACAACAAATATAGACTATAGACTATATGCAACAACAAAGACAGTAGTAAAATACCAACATACAACACATATAGACTACAGACTATATGCAACGAAGAAGGCAATATTAAAATACCAACATACAACAAATATAAACTATAGACTATATGGGAGAAAAGGGACAGTATCAAAATACGAATATGCAACAAATATAAGCTATAGACTATACCCAACAACAAAGATAATATTAAAATACCAGCATACAACAAATATAGACTACAGACTATATCCAACAACAAAGATAGTATTAAAATACCAATATGCAATAAATATAGGCTATAAATATTTGCAGAGGAATATATGAAACACCCGACTGTGAAAGCAGAAATCAACATTATGATTTATTATTGGAGGAGAAATAACCCGAACCGACAATAGAAGACGTTTTATGAGCAATAAAGAATCTGAAAAATGGTAAATCACCAGGATGTGATGAGATAACAGCTGAACTTATTAAAGCAGGAGGAAAGAAACGTGCAACAATCTATCATACATTATGTAAAAAGATATGGCATTCAGGTATTTGGCCAAAAGAATGGAAAAGAACTGTATTCATACCACTGCCAAAAAAGGGTAACTTGAAATTATGCACAAACTACAGACTTGTTGCCCTAATTAGTCATGCCAGTAAAATTCTGTTAAAAATCATAACGGGTAGACTTTGTAAGAAAATAGAAGAACAAGTCAATATGGTCCAAGCTGGTCCCAGCCAAGGAAGAAGATCAAGAGACTGTATATTCAATATAAGATTAATAACAGAGAAACGCAGAGAGTTTAACGTGAATCTATATTTATCTTTTATAGACTACTCAAAGGCATTTGATTGTGTACAACACCAGAAACTTTGGGAGATAATGGAAAAAATGGGATTTTCAACATATTTTATACAATTAACATCACTGCTGTATCTAGACCAACAAGCAGCGGTAAGAATAAATTGTGAAACAACAACTTGGTTTGACATAAAACAAGGTGTCCGTCAGGGGTGCATATTGTCACCTTACTTATTTAACTTGTATACTGAAATATAATGAGGAATGTTAGAGAAGATGTAGACAAGGAATATTACGATGCCATAATAATTGGAGGTTATGAAATACCAGAGATTAGATATGCTGATGACACAGTATTACTGTCCACAAAAGAAAAAGAAATGGAAAAACTAAATATGTCAGTCTGTAAGAACAGCGAAGAGCAAAATCTCTATCTTAATGCGAAGAAAACTAAATTGATGACAACTGACAAAAACAAAAATACAAGACAGCTGATAAATGTATCAATGACGAAAAACTGGAAGAAGTGGAGAGTTTTGAATATCTTGGATCACTACTAACTAATAATGGAGATATAATGAGGAAAATTAAAAGGAGGACATCTATCGCTCTTCAGAAAGTAAAACAACTAAAGAATCTGTGGAGAGGAACAGACAGAACTACAAAAATAAGATTTTTAAGGGCATGCATCTTTCCCATCGCAACATATGCCTGTGAGACCTGGACACTTAACAAAACAGCTGAGAAACACATAAATGCCTTTGAATGTAAATGCTACAGAAGAGTTCTTCAAATATCATGGACACAAAAAAGAACAAATATATCTATACTACAAGAGCTTAATATTGAAGAAGGCTGGCTAGTAAAGAGGATTAAAGAGAGAAAACTTAAATATTTTGGACACATTGAATGTCATGATAATCTAGAGAAGAGGGTCTTGGAAGGGTACATAATGGGAAAAAGAAAAAGAGGAAGATCAAGGCAAAGATGGCTGCAAGACATCGTTGATGATCTGCAAATGGATGCATCAGCAGCAGGCCATCTTGCTCACAACCGAGAGGCCTACAGGAGTGCTGTTAGGGAGGCAAAGTTCCGCAAGGAACTTGCAAATGAATGAATATGCTATAGAAAACAGTAATAAAATACCATCATACTACAAATATAGACTATAGACTATATTCAACAACAAACACAATATTAAAATACAAAGTCTTCGTTTGGATGTGTACCTGAGTGAATGGTTTTCATGATGTCTCTGTCGAGAAAATGGAAAATGGACGTTTATACCTGTTCTGGTGCTTTGGAAGTATGAATATACTCGCCATGTGGCAGGGCAAACCTGCCTGCGGTCTGAATATCGTCATTACCTTCTGGATTTTCATCCACTTCATCAACAAATCATCATGCCAAGTGTTACGCAGGACTGGCTTGACTTCTGTATCAGTGTGTTGTTAACCCTAGGTTTGAAAGAGCCTGGAAGTGAAGAATAGCTAGAGACAGTGGTTAACTAATCCAGAAACGTGACGTTGATGGCTGGAGACAGTGATTAACTAATCCAGAAACGTGAAGTTGATGGCTGGAGACAGTGGTTAACTAATCCAGAAACGTGACGTTGATGGCTGGAGACAGTGATTAACTAATCCAGAAACGTGAAGTTGATGGCTGGAGACAGTGGTTAACTAATCCAGTAACACTCAGAAAACACGGCTTCAAGATAATGTACAAATCAGAACCATCGTGCGCATCAAGGCACAACGCAGGCTTAACGAATGCCCCAATAACACAGGCAACACAGAGGCACACATACGTCCTCAGTATACAACAAATCTATTAAAGTACTAAATTATCGGACAAACCATATAAAACTGGTACCCCTAGTAGCAGGCCTGACCTGGCTAGCGTAGAAAGGATCGCCATAATCTCAATGGTGGTGGAGTCTGCTAAATAAGTATTGTACACCCCTCCCCCCCCCTACGTTTTAAGTAGTCTCCAAGACTGAAACAAATATCTGCCATGACCCATTCGCAATGATGTGACTCACCATCTTCATAGCGTCCGCTGCAAAGAACACCAGCTCGTAGTTACAGGGGGATAGAAGAGAAGACAAGACACAAGACAATACATCTTATATTTTTAGATTATAGAGCAACTTACAGTTTCTTTCAACCAACGTTTCTCACCAACTTTTCATTCTTCCAGAGTATGCGGGATTAATTCGGGAATGAAAGGGTTAAAAAAGCAGGCGGGGTTAGTTCAGTAACGAAAGGGTTAAGAAAGCAGGCGGGATTAATTCAAGAATGAAAGGGTTAAGAAAGCAGGCGGGATTAATTCAAGAATGAAAGGGTTAAGAAAGCAGGCGGGATTAATTCAAGAATGAAAGGGTTAAGAAAGCAGGCGGGATTAATTCAGGAATGAAAGGGTTAAGAAAACATGCAGGATTAATTCAAGAATGAAAGGGTTTAGAAAGCAGGCGGGATTATTTCAGGAATGAAAGGGTTTAGAAAGCAGGCGGGATTATTTCAGGAATGAAAGGGTTAAGAAAGCACGTGGAACACCGTAGCAGAAGAAAGAGGATCATTTCGAATATTACTACGTAGCAGGTAATCGATTAGTTGAACTGAACGTTAAACAGCGAGACTTGTACTCGACAGCCCTTGTCTAATATACTGTAATCGTACGTGTAAATTATTTCACCAAGAAGGAAAAATGTCTAACGATATTACTTGTAACTATATGCAATAAAACATCTTAGGTTAGGTTTCATAAAATCTCCCTCTGAACCTTAAGTGGTCAACTTTGTAGTCGTTAAGTAATAAAGCAGCTCCTACTTTTTTTTCCTAGTTTGTACATTCAAGGCACATGGGGCTTCCGCCAGGGTTTTCCCACAAACGCCTGTCCTTTGCCTTTTTTCCGCTCTTGCTCAGATAAGCCCTCTGTTGCTCAACTCCTCTCTGTTGTTCTTCTCCACGTCTCCTTTGGTTTGGTATACCCTTACTTCTGTTCCTTTGTGGTATCCATCTTAGTGCTGTTGTAATAGTATATCGTTTGTGGTGGCTTAATTACAATTAAAGGGAAGCAAATCGAATTGATAGTAGGGTTGGGAGAGTTAAGTCCCGCTTTAATTCACCTCTTTATGTAATGTTAAAAAAAATAGATAGTACTCAGCCCACGTCACGTCAGACGTCACGTGAAATAAATTTTGAAAAAGTTCAAGATACATTTATAGGGAATATTTAAGCTTCAGCAACTTTTGTTAGATGGGATTTTGTGTCGAATGTTTTGCTGAGTGGTCATTTTCCCAGTGGAGTAGTTGCAAGTCAGTTTTAGTAATGTAATAGTTTTAGCTCAGAATATTGTCCTGTAGGATAATGTTCTTTTACCTTGTACTGAGATGTAGATGATATGAGTGTTGTCCTTGTCAGGACAGATTTGTGTGTTCGAGAGATGTGGTGGAAGTTGACTATATTATAAGTAGTTGTTTTTACTTGCTTGTTGTTGTCAGGCTTCTCTTCCCCATGGCGCCGACTTCGCGCCCGGGAAGCGCTTGTATTGTTTGTTAAATCACCCTACCATGTTGGCAGTTCGTTTTCCTTCCTCATCTCCATCCTCCACCATTCATTTTTTTCCCATTCAATAAACGTTTGATCTGTATCTTGGAACTTAGTCTATTCATTACCTACATGGAGTTCTTATCTGTTAGTCCTGTTGAGTGAGTGGGAAGTCCTGTATAAGTTTTCATTACGTGACACTGTTGTTTTCGTTGTGGCAGTTGCGAACCTGGCATTGTTGCTGTGTCACTCGGGGTATACCATAATGACAAGTTTGCCTTTGTTGGTAGTGTTACCAACTCTTACAGGCTACAACAACATGTAAGTCTTTCTAATACAGTTCAAGTCCACAAAAAGTCAATATCTCTGACTCTCTGTGTACTGCCACAGAGGCATACGTCTATAGTTGATGCCGTGTTGGCACAATTAGTAATATATCATCCGCGAAGGACATCTTTTATACTATTTCGTAAAATAAATATTCATAATCTTGGATTCATTCATTCAGTACTTGCCTGTAGAAGTCTATTTCTACTTTAATATCTTAATTACTCTACTCTATCCTTCCTCCAGTACCGTGATGTGTCGAGGGTGATGGGGGAAATCGATGGCCTCAGTGATGGTCGTGCCATAAGTAGCGGGTGTCTCTCTGATACCATCTGTCCATCTCTTTCTAAGTCTTCTTGATCATGTTCCTGTAGGTTCTTTGGTTGAAGGCACTCGTGGCTGGCTGTGAGGGTGTCATTCTCAGTAAGTGGCCGAATAACTTAATTCTTTATTTCTCTGTGTCTCGCAGACTTGGCGTAGTTCCTTTAATACTAGTTACGGGAAAATACTGAAAGTGAACACCAGAAATTCGTGCAGCGGTGATTCATTTTCTGTTATTAAACACCAAAGACGGCCGAGAGGTATTCATGTCACGTTAGATTTTATATATGCCATTATAAATAAATGAATTAAAAATAAATTAATTATGATTTTGTGCTCCTGCGCCGCGGTGGTGTAGTGGTAAATGCACTGGCCTGGCGATCAAAAGGTCCCTGGTTCGATTTCGCACTCGGGTAGAATTTTTTTTTTGTTCGGACTGACTTGCGGAAAAAAAAAATTCTACCCGAGTGCGAAATCGAACCAGGGACCCAGCCTAAAAAAAAAAAAAGAGAAAAATGGGTTTACCTGGGAAAATAAAAGCAGCTGGGACAGGTGTTGGCATCCCTACCGCAAATGCTGCAGCGGCTTAGGCATATGAAGGCACTAACACTTCACACCCTAGCGACATGCGCGTGCCCTGGGACATGAGGATTAGAGATTCCAGTTGCGTGGGTTGATGATACTGCTGACAGTTTCTTTTTTTTTTTAGGGTGAGGGTAAGATGAGGGGGTGGGGGTGGGGATTGTTATGGAACACTTCTTTTGTGACATTATTCACTGCAGTAGCAGGCCCAACAGCGGTTCGAAAGCTTTTCTTGAGCGTGACCCTAAACTAGCAGTGGGGCGTGATTTACAACTCATGACAACCATTTTTTTAAAAACAAATAATCAAACTAAATAAAATGTTTCAGTTAAGAAAGGAAAAAAAAATGGGCGTCGGGGTCCAGTCGGCCTCTAAAAATATGTACCAGAGAAATCTGGGAAGGTAAATGCGGGCAGATGTTATACTGACAACATCAGACTTTCATGTGCCGAAGGTCTTAGAAATACGGGCCCTAACACTGTATACCCAGTATGTCTTAACGCCATGGCAACGGAGCTTTTACCTTTATTATTATTATTATTATTACTATAGCTTAACCTTAAACCCGACCCACGACCACAATCTGGGTCGCGACCTGAGGTTGGGGAACACTGACATACAGTTCTGATTTAAGTGAAAATGTTCACCTCCAGCTGTCGCTAGAGGTTGTAAACTTTACTTCTGCCATTACCGTGCTTATCAGAAAACGCGGGCCAAGAAGATGGCCGAAGAATACTGGAGAACAACAAAAAAAAAAACAGAAAAAAAAACCGAGGTGATGATATCTGTGTCAAGATATAGCAGAGAAGTCTCTTGTCTTGTCTTAAGCTATACCCCTGTAACTGCGAGATGGTGTTCTTTGCAGCCGATGCTGTAGAGGTGTCGGCCCACAACATCGTATGAGCATGGGAGCGGGTTATGGCAGTTACTTTTTCAACCATGTGCAGCTGAAAAAAGCAGTGGGTGTGCAATGCTTCTTTAGTAGACTCCACCAAAATGGGGAATATGACTTCTTCTTCTTCGTTCGCTTCTACCACCAAGACCGCCCTGTGATCCAGCTGAATTTACGCCTGTGGTCCTCGTTAAGTCCCGTGGACCCCCATGTGGTCCCCGAAAGGACCACACGAGATCCCCGAGAGGACCCCAGGAGGTTCATAGTATCTCAGGGCTTGAGCCTGAAATTCTTGGTGGGTCTCAGAAGCGGATTGCGTGACACCGTGGTTTTCGTTGCACCAGTTTAGTCTAGAGTTGGACTTTCTCACCGGAAGACCTCGACGTGTTTAGAATATCAGTATATCACAGCCGGGTGAGAGGTGGTAGCCCACCTAGGCCAGAGTTGGACTTTCTCACCGGAAAACCTCAACCTGTTTTGAGATACCCGTGTATCACCGCCGGGTGAGAGGTGGTTGCCCATCCAGTCCAGGGTTGGACTTTCTCACCGGAAAACCTCAGCATGATTAGGATATGCATACATGCCCGCCGGGATCTAGACTGCCCTGGTCCAGTGTCTCCGACTTCAGCATTTTGTGGTCGTGGCCGCTACCTTTCCTAGTTGTGGCCAGGATGGAGCTTTTGTCCAGGAAGACGAATCCTCGCCACTAGTGACTTCCACCCCTGGGTTGAGCCGGTTTAGGCATATTATCCCAGTATGGGCGAGTTTGGGACGTGACCGACCTTTAGAGCAGAGGTACTGTGACATGCGTAGCCTTCAAGTTTCACCCCTGGTATGAGCCAGTTTAGGCATATTTCACCAGTATGGGTGTATATCAGGCGTGACCGATCTCTAGAGCGGAGGTGGTGTGACATGCCTGACCATCAAGTTTCACCCCTGGTGTGTGCCGGTTTAGGCATATTTCATCAGTGTAGGTGTATTTCGGACGTGGCTGGCCTCTAGAGCAGAGGCACCGTAGCATGTGTAGCTCTCGCAGCGATACTACTGGACATACTGATTAAATTTCACTTTATCTTTTCCTTCACCTTTTCACATCGGTGCCGCACAGCAACCTTTATTTCTTTTCCGCATTTTCTTCCTTGACCGGGAGGAGTTTCACTCCACGCGCGGCATTCGAAGAGTCTCGCCAGCAGTGTCTTAACCTCTGAGTTAAGCCGGTTCATGCATTTCACCCGATATGACTGCACTCAGGACGTGGCCGACCTCCAGATCAGAGGTGCCCTGATTTGACTGTTTGCTTCGCCTTATCCTTTCTACCACTTTTTCCGCAGTGGTGCCGCGCGGCAACCCCTTTTGCACCTTTCTTCATTGGCCGGGAGGAGCACCGCTCCACTCACGGCAGCTGAAGAATCTCGCCAGCAGCGAGGGGGGGGGGGAATATGACGATCCTTGCCCCGTTAGCCAGTATACCTATTATTAGGGGTACCAACGGAGATGTGGGACAGGGTCTTGGTCAGCTACGGTTCGCTAGCTCTGACGCTAGCATATCAGTTATGGGTCGCTGATTGCCTAATAGGACAGCGTCTTCAACCCCAGAGAAGCCTAACGTTACAGACAGGCTGCAGAAGGGATAGCCTCGTCTTCTTGCTTAACGTCCCCTGGACACAGGGCAGTTGTAACAGCCTGATTATGTCGCCGTCTTTAACAAAAATAACTTCTTTATTTTCATCTTCATTATCTTAATCGGCTAAAGGCGCACTGTTGATCCCGTATTATTCGGAACAAGAATTCCTATATATAATTTACCTTCCACTTTCATATAGGTGAGCCAGTCAAAAAGTAACCGCAAATCAAGGGACATAACTAATGAAAATACACGAGAAAAGACTCCACATTATAGTTTAATTTATCCACACGTTCTGTCAAGCGTTGGGTGGTATTTTTTTCCTTCTTTTTTTTGGGAGAAGGGGGTTGAAGTTTTCGGCCCCGTGATTTGACAGTGGCCCTCTGATATTCTATGTTTCTCTCGAACCCTTCAATATCATCTAGCCGTATTCTTCTTCAATCATTCAGGTGCCGTGCCGCGTGGCGTAGGCGATCATTTCTCTCCACAATTCCCTGTCTTTAGACTTGATTATGAGATCCGCCGGTGACTTTCTTCCTAGTCATACTGACAGCCCACCCAGTAACTTCTCTCTCTGTCTTCCTCTGTCTCTTCTTCTCTCAATTTTTCCAGTTGCCACAGTGTGTTCCAATTTTCCTCTTCTCAGGAAATGCCCTACAAATCTAGCTTGCCTGTCTCTGATCTTTGCTGTAATATGCCTTTTAACTCCAGCCTCTCTTAAGACTTCTTCGTTGGTTTTCTTAGCTGTTATTCCTGGACGCCCCTTTCATTCTCACACCTTATGGTCTCCTAGCGAACCTCTGTGACGGCAAATGCTTTCATGCTTGTCCTATGGTAGGATGGTCTAGACGGTACATTACTCTAAGACCCACAAACTTTTTTTCTATTTTTTTTTAAGGTTTCCCCAGAGGGCCTTTGGTGGAGGGGGTGAGGTGGGGCTCCCGTAGTTGATAAAACAGATAAGCGGGGGGGGGGGGGGGCTGTGTTAGACACCGAGAGATTTTCACAGTATTACAAAATTTCATTTCTCTCACTGACACCCTACATCCAAGAACACCTTTCCTCACATTGATTTGGGTTGTAATCTTTTCTGCTTCAAATTTACATTACTTTTACCGTCGTTTTCTAGCCTCCACGCTACACCCTCTCTCCACCTGAAAGACAAAATCAATGCCAGACGCACTGCACCCATCTCTCTCTCTCTCCCTCCCTCCCTCCCTCTCTCTTTAAAAAAAAATTTACCAAAATGAAGGAAAGAAACGTCATAGGACAGACAATTCAATTCCAGATTTACTCCACATTTTTTTTTTTCGTACTATCCGCTTCCGTATAAACAGATTTACACTCTCGATGGTTCGCACTCTCCTCCAAGACCCTTCCTTTACCCTCGGAGATTCTAAACTTCATTAAAGTCAGCAACAGGAGAGGAAAAACACTGAAAGAGAGGGGAGGGTCGGTGTGGGGTGGCGAGGTAGATAAGAGAAGTTGTTTTTTTAAAATTTGGGCTTCTCAAGCAGGTCACATTTCTGAGGGCAACCGAGGATTCTGAAACTCTGAAGTGATATTTTGATGGCAAATGGTTGATCTTTTGATGTTGCATGGAGGCTTGCTGAAAGGAAGTGTCAAACGATGTATACAGACAGACAAACATACAGACAGTACAGACAGACAGACAGACAGACAGACAGACAGGCAGATAGACAGACACACACACAGACAGACAGACAGACAGACAGATAGACAGACAGATAGATAGATAGATAGATAGATAGATAGATAGATAGACAGACAGATAGATAGATAGATAGATAGATAGATAGATAGATAGATAGATAGATAGATAGATAGATAGATAGATAGATAGATAGATAGATAGACAGACAGACAGATAGATAGATAGATAGATAGATAGATAGATAGATAGATAGATAGATAGATAGATAGATAGATAGATGCAACTTTGAACTTCAAGGGACATAACTGAATGACCACTGCTTTTTGCAATGCATGGAAACTCCCTTTGATTCCTGAACCACTGTGGAAGCTCATTTATCCATTCCCAATACTTATTATCCAATAAAAACTCTTTTCCTTCACGTATAAAACTAGCAAACCATCCAGGTCTCTACAGTACTCGTACAGCATTTTTCTTAAGTTAACCCTCAGCGAACCCTGGACTCAACAATTGCTTGGTGACTTCAGTCAAGGATTCTAAACCACGTTAACAAAGTCCACATGGTCCATATGGTCTGGCCATGTTTCCGTTCCCTGTCAGTATCACTAGTTAACATGAAAAATACTTCCGTTGTTAAAAAAAAAAATCTTCTTCTTATCTGTCTCCTTATGCCATCACCGTCCCAGGGAGTTTCAAAACATCTGTCCAGAGCAAGGTCAAAAGTCTGGGGTTGCTGTCATGCTATGTTTCCTCAGTGTGTCTTTCACCTCCATCTATCCACTTTTTTCCTTGGACGTTATCGCGCCCCCTATATCCAGATGTTTTCGGGTTGTCTGGGCGTGCCGCCGGGTTGTTCTGGATTCATGGGTGTCAAATGCCCGAACCATTGAACCTCTCTGGTTTTCGATGTAGTCCTTGCCAGGTGTTGTTCCCACCATTTGCCGGATTATTTTATTTCGAGCGTGATCCCTTCTGGTCTTGTTAACCACTTTTCTTAAGCATTTTCACTCATGCACTTAACCATTTCATTCACGCATTTAACCATTTCATTCATGAACTTAACCCTTTCATACAAGTACAGTGTAGCTATATGCTAATGAGGCAATAGGCTAACAATGAAGGCCAGTCTGGGTCACCTCGAGACGACCTGGTAAACAGGGCTCTGGCGAACCTGTGACCTGGCAAACGAGGCTCTGACCCAGCTGTCACAGGCACATCAACCCGGTACAGGATTTCTGAATGCTCAATAAGAGAAATTAAAATAATCAGTTCTTGTAAACTCTGAGATAAGAATAAGGTATTTAAAACCTCATAGTTAGCTCTCATTTTCATGATAAAGCCTCTGTAGTGCTTGTGAGATGTATTCAGTTTTTGTCACTGAAATTCTGAGTATAAAGAAAGTTGGTTGACACCACTGGGCTGAAGCTTAGGATTTCAGTGGAAGCCATATTGTTTACATTATTTCATTTGTTGATTCAGTACCAACAGGATTTTTGTTGTTGTTGTTGCTGTTGCGTTCTAGCTGCTAAAGAGTCTTTAAAATATCATGGGCACAAAAAAAGAACAAAGATATCCATACTGCTAGAAATTAATATTGAAGAAGGCTGGCTAATACTGAAAATTAAAAAGAGAGAACTTAAATATTTTGGACACATTAAACGTCAAGATAATTTAGAGAAGACTGTATTGGAAGGGTACATAATAGGAAAAAAGAAAGAGAGGAAGACCAAGGTGAAGATGGCTGCAAGACATCGTTGATAATCTGCAAATGGATGCATCAGCAGCAGGGCATCTTGCTTACAACCGAGAGACATACAGGAGAGCTATTAGGGAGGCAAAGTTCCACAAGGGACACGCAAATGACTGAATGGCTGTTGTTACGTTTAAACATTGCTTTGTTTTCAGATTTCATTTTCAAGATGTCGCGGGAATGTGGAAACAGCGTTGGTAATTTCTGTTATGAGTGTATGGAAATGATCGTCTCAGAAACGTGCGTTTAAATCAAGACAACAGGTCACCATTATTTCGGTTTTAAGAAAGATTTCTCCTCCATCCCGCGTGTTAAGATGGCGATAAATGAAGAATTTTTGTCACGATGGTGAGTCAGGGAGGAACGAGCGAATAGACTTTACTTTTTAAGGGTTACCAATTTGGGCACGCAGGCCCGTCTACCATTCTGCCCTTCATCATTCAACTGTGCATAAAGGGACAAGCAAGAGCAAGGGCCATTGAAAAGCCTTTCAGAAACAGCAGAAAAGGGTTCATGCTGGCTGTGGAGTATGCGAAACAAGCATTGACAACATAAATAATTTCGTTTGTCACAACCAATACCAGTCCTCCGTAGCTAAATCGCTAAAGATGCACTTCAAAGTGCAGTGACAACCGGAAAGATCATGAGTTCAATCCCGGCAGAAAAAAAGCAACTCACAAGACCTCTGGGAGTCAGGACCCCTCCACCCCCCTTAGAGTGTCAGGAGTTTACTAGGACCGAAACACTTCTCTGAGGCGGGGGGGGGGGTTACTTCTTCTGATGATCTGAAAGAGTTGTATTGTTGTTCTGTTCTCTACAGTAGAGATTTCCTGCATACAGTCACAGATATTCAGCATTTGTTATTGAACATAATATGCATGAAGCGGAAAAAAAAATGAATGTAAACTAAGAAACCTTTTCTTTTCAAAAACTCCACATTCTGTTGTATGTAACACCATGAAATCAACTTAATTACATTCTCACATTCACTGTAAACTATCAATTTTTGGAACAGCAATATAACAGATACAACAATCAAGCATACATTAGATTAAACTAATTTAGATTTTGATAGTACATACATACATACATCATCATCATCAGGTGCCGTGCCGACTGGCGTTGGCTGTTATGCTTCTCCAGAGTACACGATCCTTCATGCAGGCCATCAGTTCAGTTGGTGATCTCCTCTCACACCATCCCGTCAGACTGTCCAGTATCATTTCTCTCGATCTTCCTCTGGATCTTCTTCCTTCTATTTTTCCTGTTGTTATAATATTTTCAATGTCCCCTCTTCTCATAGTACATACACCTATACTTTTTATAAGCAAATACATACAGATGCATATATTCACACACACATACCACATATATGTGGTATAGGAGTTGAAGTACCTGCTGAGGCAAATTTGGCAAGTGACCGATGCTAAGATCATCCAAGGAATCTTTGGTCGGTCTGCCGATTCATGAACCGCTCAAGAACATAAACTGTAGCTATGTTCTTAAAGGGAGCTAGAAAACAACTTGGGGGATAGCTTCAGGTCTCTCATTCACAACTTCCTGGGAAATCGAAGAGCTGGAAAGTATTCTGTGGCTGTTAATGAACTTCTGACAACATACCCAACAAGTAGATTAATCATGTCACTCAAGATCCACTTCCTTGGTTCCTACCTTGATTTCTTCAACAGAACTGTGGTGAAGAAAATGGAGAACATTGGCTACGTTTCCATCGAGATTTCAACAATGGAAAGAGGATACCAGGGCAATCGAAACATATCTATGCTTTTTTACTTTTTGTTTTTTGTTTTTTTTTTGGAAAGTGACAAGGGATGCCCCAGAAGTAGAATCACCGCCAACATCATCCTGTGCCGTCTCCCGAGGGAAGGCTGGTTGCAATGAGTCTCCAGTCTGTTCTGCTTCTTGCCTTCGTAAGGCCGAGGGTCAAGCTGGTTCCTGTCCATCTCTTGATGTTGTTCACTCATCTGTGTCGTTGTCGTCCTCTTGATCTCTTCCTTTCGCTGTTGATCTCTTAATTTCGCTTTTGATCTCTTCCTTTCACTCTTGATCCCATCCTTTCATTTTTGCTCTCATCTTTTCACTCGCTCTTGATCTCATCCTTTCACTCTTGATCTCATCCTTACACTCTTGCTCTCATCCTATCGTTTTGGACGCCATCCTTTCGCTCTTGCTCTCATCCTTTCGCTCTTGATCTCATCCTTTCACTCATGACCTCATCCTTTCACTCTTGCTCTCATCCTTTCGCTCTTGATCTCATCCTTTCACTCATGACCTCATCCCTTCACTCTTGCTCTCATCCTTTCGCTCTTGATCTCATCCTTTCACTCATGACCTCATCCTTTCGCTCTTACTCTCATCCTTTCGCTCTTGATCTCATCCTTTCACTCGCTTTTGATCTCATCCTTTCGCTCATGACCTCATCCTTTCGCTCTTGCTCTCATCCTTTCGCTCTTGCTCTCATCCTTTCACTCATGACCCCATCCTTTCATTCTTGCTCTCATCCTTTCACTCATGACCCCATCCTTTCACGCATGCTCTCATCCTTTCGCTCTTGATCTCTCCCTTTTCGTTCCTGCTCTCAAGTAAAGTATGCCTATCGACGTACACGAAATATCTCAATTCTCTTGTTCTTATGATTTTCAATATTGCTATTTTCAGCTCCAGCTAATCTAGCTCTTCTTTGTTTTCTTCTCTGTCCACTTGATACGCCCCATTCTTCTGTATATCCACATTTCCAGGGCCAATATTTTCTCGTCCGCTGACATACTCAAAGCCAAGGCTTCTACATCATAAAGTAATATTGAGCATACGTAGCCTCAATTGTTGCGATATTTGCTTTGACGTAAGAAAGAAGAATATGAACGAAGAACAGAACAAGAAACAAGAATTTTGTTTTACGTTTTGTTTTTAAACAAAAATATTATATTCAATATTATTGTTATTGAAAATATTATAACAACAGGAAAAATAGAAGGAAGAAGATCAAGAGGAAGACCAAGAGAAATGATACTGGACAGTCTGACGGGATGGTGTGAGAGGAGATCACCAACTGAGCTAATGGCCTTCATGAAGGATCGTGTACTCTGGAGAAGCATAACAGCCAACGCCAGTCGACACGGCACATGATGATGATGATGATGATTTGTTTTTAAAATTCTCCTGCATAACGTACTAAATGAGTTTGAATATAACATGCGTGGAAACCTACTTTCTGGTGTCATATTTTATTTTCTCGTCCCCTTTTTCAGTGAAAACTTACTAATTAAAAAAAAACGGAAACATAAATTTTTATTTTGTTTATCATCCTGAGCTGCGAAGTGGGTAGTACACTAGCCTCACATGCCGAAGATTGCGGTTTGAATCTGTCTAGATGTAGACACGGGTACCTAGCTTCTTCAGAAGCTAGATAATTAAGAACGGTCGGACATGATTCCGACCATTTCACCCTCTAGTCCGCCGGCAGGTCCAGAAAGATATGGACAGATGCCCTACCTACCTGACTGGCACAACACGGCTACTTTTAACATCTACCTACAGTATCTAGCAGGCCAGCTATGAATTCTATGCTGAATCGCATCTGGTCGTGATTAGACCCACATACAAGTACAACAGGCCAGGTATATCTCCAGTAGCTACCACAGCAGTGGACTGACCTGGGTGGGCCATTATCGGGTCTTCTAGTCAAATAACGGACAGAAAGTCTCATTTAATTTAATCTCTAACAAAAATAAAGGTCCGGGGGGTAGGGAGGGTGGGGAAACCAGGGTCACTTGGCCCCGTCAACAGCTCCGAGACTCAGGGGGTTCGTTGCTCGTTATGACGGCCCCGTGTCTACTCCCCATCCCCCTCTTCCTTTCCCTGTTCCAGTTACTAATTCAGAAAGAGTGTGTGGCTGTCAGGTTAGACACCCCAAGCGCTTCGACAATATCTCTGGTAGATTTCCTATATTCCCCCCCCCCCCGGGCAGCGGCCGCCTAGTCTAATCTTTGTGTGTCTGGTCTAATCTTTGTGTGTCTGGTCTAATCTTTGTGTGTCTGGTCTAATCTGTGTGTGTTTGGTCTAATCTTTGTGTGTCTGGTTTAATCTTTGTGTGTCTGGTCTAATCTGTGTGTGTCTGGTCTAATCTTTGTGTGTCTGGTCTAATCTGTGTGTGTTTGGTCTAATCTTTGTGTGTCTGGTTTAATCTTTGTGTGTCTGGTCTAATCTTTGTATGATTTCAAACTCATCATCATCATTTTTCAGGTCCCGTGCCGACTGGCGTTGGGTATTATGCTTCTCCAGAGTACCCGATCCTTCATGAAGGCCATCAGCCCAGTTGTTGATCTCCTCTCACACCATCCCGTCAGACTGTCCGGTATCATTTCTCTTGGTCGTGTTCTTGATCTTCTTCCTTGTATTTTTCCTGTTGTTATAATATTTTCAATGCCCCCTCTTCTCGTTGCATATCCTGTGAAAGTACATTGTCTCTCTCTTATTTTTTTTGACAAGATTTTTTTGTCTCTCACGCTGTCATTTCAAACTGCCAAGGGATTTTTTTTTTTAATGTGAGTGACAATGCACACGCGGATTTTCGGTTCCACTATATAAACACTATATAGATTCCTACTGTATAGAGATTATACAGAGCCACACTATATAGACTATATAAAGCCCCACTATTTAGAGATTATGTAGAGCCCCACTATATAGAGACTATATAGAACCCTATTATATAGATACTATGTTGAGCCCCGCTATATAGAAACTATGTTGAGCCCCACTATATAGAAACTATGTTGAGCCCCACTATATAGAAACTATGTTGAGCCCCACTATATAGAGACTATGTGAACCCTCTTTAACGAGAACATATAGATTCCCACTATATGAAGTATATATATAGACTATATAAATTCCTACAATAAAGAGTGTATATATATATATATATATATATATATATATATATATATACTAGTGGGAATTCTCTGTTGGAGAATTCATGAGAGAAATATATCCCGGCTACTTCTGGTGTGATTTGAATCCGCATCCTCCAACAACCAGAAGGGAATGTTTAACCCCGAGGCTACGTAGTTCCCCCTAACCCCCCTCCCAACTCCGCCATCCAGGAATACAATCTCGGCGCTCTCTCTCTCTCATCCCCTCTCCCTTTCCCTCTCTCACCCCCTCTCCCTTCCCCTTCCCTCGTATAGCCCAGAAAATCCCCACACTACAGCGTCTTCCAAAAAACATCAGCACGCTCCACCACCCAAAGAAAGGCCACAAATCTCAAACCGGGGCCCTCTATCCCATCATTAAAGTTCCATGTGCAGCCGCCAGTTTTAAGTTTATCCTGTTAAAATGTGTTTAATCATCTTTAAGCCTCCTCCTACTTCTTCTTCTTCTACCAGTCCAAGTGTTGGTGGTAATTTTCATTAAAAAATTCTTTCTACGTTGTATATTGATAGGTAACCGTATTTTCCCAATTTAGCTTGTCCAGGTAATGACTTCCATTAGAATTAAGTGCGCCTTTGGCTTAAGCTGTGTGTAAAATGTCCCTAAAATTAAGGTTGATCCACGCAAATGTAATATCCACCCTTATTTACGCGTGTGAAAGTTGGAAAACAACTAAAGAAATAGAAAACAAATTAGATGCACTTGAAAACAAATGTCTAAGGAAAATACTCGGTAAACAGTGGAACGAATTCAAGACCAACGGAAAGATAAGAAAGATGAGCACATCTGTCTCAATAGTGATAACAAAAATAGATGGACTTATATCAGTCACCTGGTGAGACGAAACAGAGAATCCCAAAATAAGCTATCAAATAGGACACAACAGGTCAAAGAAATAGAGGTCGATAATATGAAAGTCTAAAGAGCACATTGTTAAGAGAGGCTAGTTCAGTGGGCAAAACATTCCTTGATGAGGCTGAAAAACTCGACGAAGACAGGAAATCTTGGCGAACTACCATGCGGGCCCTATGTGACGTTTAGCGGCACGGGAAGGATGTAAGATGTAAGATTTCTTGAGAGTTTGAGGTATTCTTCATCAGTTTTTCCTGTATGGTGTTGTCTTATCCATTTGTCTTTATACATGGCTTTTGGTCTGTCTGTCTTCATGAGCTGAGCTTCTTATCGATGTGTGGCACTCTTCTTCCCTCTTTTGCCAGTCTGTCTGCCTCTTCACTCCCTTGGATGCTAATGTGGGCGGGTATCCACTGGATGGCTACTTTATAGAATTCCGTGTTTGCACGTAATAGGGCCTCTCTCGTGTTGTCCAGGTCTTTAATCTCTTAGTATTTCGGTACTTGTCTTATTATTACAAGATTGGGCTTGTTCGCTACGTCTCGGGCCGGTGGGTCCAGACCACAGAAAGCCCGGGGGGTTGGGGGTGGGGTGGGGGGTGGGATAACGGCTCAGACAGTCAGTTGAAGGTTTCAAGTTTTTTGTCCTGGGAGGATGTCTGTCTCTGTGATTAAGCGAGGAAATGGGCTGTTCAAAGTTGATTAAATGGACTATGTTTCGTGAAAGTGATTCGGTGGTGTAGAAGTCTTACGTCGACCTCTTGAAGTATGATTTGTTCCGTTAAAACGATGTCTGTTTTTATCATCTACTGCATTAAACTCCTTGTTATATGAAGTTGTATTAAACTCCTTGTTATATGAAGTTGCATTAAACTCCTTGTGAGTGGCGAAGCGGTTAGTGCACTGGTCTCTCATGGCGAAGGTCGGGGGTCCGAATCCGACCGGACCCAGCCTAGTCACCCAGCTGTAGAAATGGGTACCCGACTTCTTCTGGAGTTGGGGAAGGAAAGGCAGCCAGGCGTGATACTGACCATATCACCCTCTAGTGTGCTGACAGGTCAAGGAAAATATGGGCACTAACACCATATCCCTATGTGCCTCCAAGCCATGACAAGGTTACCTTTACTTTTTAAAAAAAGTTTTATTGTACGAAGTTGCATTAAACTCCTTGTTATATGAAGTTTGATCAACCAGCCTTATTCAACTTTTTGGACTGTCTGTCATGGTTCATGTTTGACATATTGCCCACAATTTGCCGAAGTCCTGTTTTACGTCGTTCCTTTTTACGTATCATCTACCTCATCATCATCACGTGCCATGACAAGAGGCTTGAGCGGTCATGCTCTTCCACAAATCTCGATCCTTGACATTTCTGAGTAACTCTGTTGCTGATTTCTTTTCATGTCACAATGTCGGGCCTTCTGACATCTGTTCCCCCGGTCGTCCTCTGTAACTCCTGCCTTCAGCTTTGTCTATTTTTATGATGTCTTTCCAGTTTTTCTCTTCTCATCACACGCCCCTGAAAATGATGATTGCCGTTTCCTTGTCTTTGTTATTATACCACGTTTTTCATTAGCTTGTCTTAGACACTGCTCATCAGTCATCTTGGCTGTACATGGGATCCTGTATATTCTTCTGATGAACTACATCTCTGTGCTTCCAATGATTTACTAATATGCCTGCCAGTAGTCCGTGATTCATATGTTGGTCACGTGATGAGAAGAAATGATCAGAGAATCCCAAAACAAGCTATCGAGTGGAACACAACAGGCCGAAGAAAAAGAGGCAGACCGCGTGAAACTCTGAAGAGGACATTGTTAAGAGAGGCCAAATTAACAGGCATAAAATCCTTTGATGAGGTTGAAAGACTCGCCGAAGACAGGAAAAATTGGCGAACTACTTGTCGAGCCCTATGTGACGTTTAACGGCACGGGAAGGATATAAGATATAAGATATAAGAAGTCCAAGATTCGCATCCCTACAGGAAAATAGGTTTAATAATACTTTCTTTCTCACATGCACTGACAATGACTTACTGCACAAGATGGTTTTCAGTTTCTGAACTTGCTTCTTTTGCCTGGCCTATCCTGCTTTTAATTTGTATGACGCATCTTTCATCATCTGTTAGCATTGATCCCAGGTATTTAAATGTGTTCACTTGTTGCAGTGTTGTTCCACTGATATTCATGTTACAGGCTGGTAGGCATCTCTTTTTGGATATAACCATTGTCTTCGTTGCTTTCTTGATGTTCAGACTAAGTCCTCTCTGTTCACTCTATGTCACTACAATATTCAACACGTCCTGCACATCTTTCTCATTTTTTTCCTAATAATACTGCATTGCAAGTTATTTAAATTATTTCTTCCCACCTTTATTCCTCGTTTGTCTATTATTGTTGTTCAAAAGATGGGTGTGCAGTACTTCTTTAGCAGACTCCACTACCATGTGATCTATGGCGATCCCTGCCCTGTTAGCAAGGCCGGATCTGTTATTGTGGGTACCAAAGGGTCAGTGTATGTCTATCAGTTAACAAAGACACACGAGAGACCTCAAGATCTGTTAAGACAAAATATGTTTAAAGAAGTAATAAATGTAGTTTATTGGAAGAATGTTGCGAATCCCCTGGACAGCAAAAATAACTAATGAAGAATGTATGAGAAGAGCTGGAGAGACAAAAAATCTTGTCAAAAAGATAAGAGAGAGAGACAATGTACTTTCATAGGACATGAAATGAGAAGAGGGGGCATTGAAAATATTATAACAACAGAAAAAAAAATAGAAGAAAGAAGATCAAGAGGAAGACCAAGAGAAATGATACTGGACAGTCTGACGGGATGGTGTGAGAGGAGATCACTAACTGAGCTGATGTCCTGCATGAAGGATCGTGTACTCTGGAGGAGCATAATAGCCAACGCCAGTCGGCACGGCACCTGATGATGATGAATAGAAATAAAAAGAAAGATGGAATCCTAGAAATAAAACAGAAAGATGGAATCCTAGAAATAAAACAGAAAGATGGAATCCTAGAAATAAAACAGAAAGATGGAATCCTAGAAATAAAACAGAAAGATGGAATCCTAGAAATAAAACAGAAAGATGGAATCCTAGAAACAAAACAGAAAGATGGAATCCTAGAAATAAAACAGAAAGATGGAATCCTAGAAATAAAACAGAAAGATGGAATCCTAGAAATAAAACAGAAAGATGGTACCCTAGAAATAAAACAAAAAAGATGGAATCCTATCATTGCCTTACACGTGCCGTCATAAACTCACTGCATTCATTTTCTCCCTCTTCGGAACACACTGGTACCTCATGTCCTACTTTCCTACGCCTGGGACTGTCTGTTCTTCGTGGCCAATCGTTTACTTCCGGGTTTCAATCGATCTTGGGCTGGATGTCCCAGTGTCAACAACCTAATGAGTTCAGCCTCCACCGTTTTTTTTTTCCCTTTTTTTCTGATCTGGCTGTGTTCTGTTTGAATCCTTAGCTCTATCTTATCTTGTTTTAAGAGCTTTAGTTCTGTCATATGCACTTCATTTACTACTTCAGTGCTTTAGCCTGAGTAGATTAACTGTGCCCATCATTTTTTTCAGTTGTATGTTGGTTTTTTATTGAAGAAGTCAATCAATTTGCATACCTTGGCAGCTACATAGACCAGGATGGTGGCACTAGAAAGGAAGTTAGGATCAGAATTGCAAAAACAGCATCAATCTTCAAGAATCTTGAGAACATATGGAATTCAAAAGTTATAAGCATAAAAACCAAGTTAAGACTATTCAATTCAAATGTAATATCCACCCTGATTTATGCATGCGAAAGCTGGAAAACAACTAAAGAAATAGAAAAGAAATTAGACTCTTTTGAAAACAAATGCCTAAGGAAAATACTCGGCATCAGGTGGAATGAATTCAAGAACAATGCAGAGATAAGACAGATAACTGAACAACAACCAGTCTCATGGGTGATCAGGAAAAGGAGATGGACATATGTTGGTCACTTGATGAGAAGAAATGATCAGAGAATCCCAAAACAAGCTATCATGTGGAACACAACAGGCCGAAGAAAAAGAGGCTAACCGCGTGAAACTCTGATGAGGACACTATTAAGAGAGGCCAAATTAACAGGCATAAAATCCTTTGATGAGGTTGAAAGACTCGCCGAAGATAGGAAAAATTGGCGAACTACTTGTCGAACCCTATGTGACGTTTAACGGCACGGGAAGGATATAAGATATATAAGAAGATGTTGGTTTACATATTAAAGCTGGTTATGACTTTTGATCTTTACATAAACGTTGCTCTCCATGCCATTAAGGCATATGGGGGATACGGAGTTAGGCCAGTATTTCCAAGACTATCGGCGTATGAAAGTATGTTGTGGTCAGTACTGGCCGAATTTACCTTCCCAGATTTCTCTGCTACCCATTTCTAGAGGCTGGGTGGACCCTAGGGGCCTTTTTAGTGTTGGTGGTAGCAGAAAAAAAAATCCCCACTACTGGGGTCTGAAGCCGGCACCACCGGATTAGTAAACAGATCGCCTAACCACTTGGCTAACCAGACTGCTGCTCTGTTGATAACCATTCTGGAAACGTCTGGCTGTATAGCTTCAGTGAGTGTGGCGCTAAAAGTGTGTGCAACAGCCGTCTGTTCCGCTGTATCTCTCCTCGTGCCTGATGATTCAAGTCCCTTAGTTATTGATCTCTGTAGGTGTGCATGTTTAATATGAACAAGAAAGATAACTATTCTTTTATAGATCTTCTTCTTCTTCTTCTTCTTCATGAAACTCTGAGCTGAAGCTCTTTGCAGCGGATGTACTGAAGGTGATGAAGCACAGCATCGTTTCGGATTAAGAGCAGATTATGGGGACTACTTTTTCAGTCACTAAATGGAGACTAACTGGAGCTTTAAAAAAAGTATGTCGTCTGCAATACTTCTTTAGCAGACTCCACCACTGTGAGGACTATGGAGACTTATGTGTCATTAGCCAATCTATGCCTTTTACTGTTGATACCAGCGAAGAGGTGGGATAGGGTCTTGGTCAACTCTAGTTCGCTAACCTTGACGCTAATATGTCAGTTCTACTCAGATGCCATTCCTGTGACCTACAGAGATAAAAAAAATATTTTTCAAATATACACTTCTCTCACACATGGTATTTCGCGTACCCCTGTTAGGAACCCAAGGTCATATTGTTTCCAGGTTTCTTCTTTTATTTCATTTCTCTGTGTCCTTATAATTCTTTTTTCTCAAAACAGGACATGCCCACTGCGTCATTCTTCTATCCTTTATGGGGGCTGAAGATGTCCGTCCGATGGGGCACTCAGCGAACCATAGGTAATATGCCAGCGTCAGTGTTAGCGAACCATAGCCAATATGCCAGCGTCAAGGTTAGCGAACCATAGCTAATATATCAGCGTCAGGGTTAGCGAACCATAGCTAATATGCCAGCGTCATGGTTAGCGGACCATAGATAATATGCCAGCGTCAGGATTAGCGGACCATATATGATATGCCAGCGTCAGGGTTAGCGAACCATAGCTAATATGCCAGCGTCAGGGTTACGAACCATAGATGATATGCCAGCATCAGGGTTAGCGAACTAAAGCTGACCAAGACCCTGTCCCACTTCTCTGTTGTACCCCTAGTAACAGGCCTAGCTTGGGGCAGGATTCGTCATAGTCCCCATGGTGGTGGAGTTTACAACCCTCTTCTTTGTAGCTGTACTCTGTAATTGAAAAAGTAACTGCCGTAACCCGCTCCCACACCGATACGATGCTGTGCCTCAACATCTCTACAGCATCGGCTGCAAAGAACAACAGCTCGCAGTAACGGAGTTCGTACAAGTCTCTCCTTTATACCTACACGTCATTCTTTTCCCGCTAAATTATAAGATAATTGCCTCGAGACTTACTGAATCAAAATATACAAGTAGGAAAACTTGTCTGTGCAGATAATTTTTTTTCTGCCAAGAAATATCAGTTTTTCAGGTTTCATGACCCAGACAAAAAGACAGGGATCAAGTTATCCCAAGAAATGAACTATAAATCAAGCACTGATTTTTGGTTAAAGATAAGAGACTGGTTTATTTCTTGACCGAGACACATAAAGGTAAATTATTTTATTGCTAGAGAGTTGCTGTCTGTGACAACGTTCACTTATCAAAGCTTCTACAGTGCGAGCGTCAACGATAACTTGTAATGAAAACATAAGAGTTTGTTTTTAACAAGAAAGAAATAAGTTGGCAACAAATCTTAAGAAATAGGGTTAGAAATTATCACAAATAATCAGAAAAATAGTAATGTATTATTATTATTATTACACTGAAAAACTTTCCCAAAAGTATACACCACGGACGCTTCAGTGACTTACATGTGACCAGAGGAGGTGGAGACATATCCCAGCTATGCGCTAGAACAAGAGTAATTTGCAACCAACGCAGTCCTGGAGTCATATCAGCCACAACACTAAGGGACATCCTGATGTCGTATGCAAGAACACTTATGGGCGTGACCCGAGGGCAATGAAGCAACTCCTAAAGAGCTGCAGCCGAGTTAGGTCTTATCCCCAGTATGCAGTATCCAGTATTGTTCCATGCTGGCATCTACAGGATATCCATATCTCCCCAGGACCTGCCAATACACCAGGGTGTGATGTGATGAGCGTCATGTCCGGCCGTCTTTTCTTCCTCAGCTAAAGAAGGAGAAAGAGGCCCGTTTCTAAGGCTGGATGCTAGGGCCGCCTACCACCGCACTTGAAAAAAGTATCTTCTTCTTCTTCTTCTGTCTTCTTCTTTCTTCTTTTTCTTCTGCTTCTTCAATCTCTCTGAAAAATGCCAACTGGTGTTCTTTGCAGCCGAAACGGTGAAGATATAGTTTCAGCTTTGTACATATCATGGCAGCGGTTTTTTTTTTCAAATATATTCCAGTTTCTGAAAAAAGCAGCTAACAAGCAGGTGGGAGTGCAGTTCTTCTTTAGCATACTCCACTACCAAGGGACAAAAGTGATCTCTGTCCCGTTAAACAGTCTAGGTCTGATACTGGAGGTACCAAAGGAGAGGAAGAACAAGCTGTCGATCAGGCATGTTTCGCCTCTCATGTCAGCTATGTTGGTCAGTCTACCATGTCAGCTATGTTGGCCAGCCTACCATGTCAGCTATGTTGGTCAGTCTACCATGTCAGCTATGTTGGCCAGCCTATCATGTCAGCTATGTTGGTCAGCCTACCATGTCAGCTATGTTGGTCAGCCTACCATGTCAGCTATGTTGGTCAGCCTATCATGTCAGCTATGTTGGTCAGCCTACCATGTAGCTATGTTGGTCAGCCTACCATGTAGCTATGTTGGTCAGCCTACCATGTAGCTATGTTGGTCAGCCTACCATGTCAGCTACGTTGATCAGCCTACCATGTCAGTTATTTTGGTCAGCCTACCATGTCAGTTATTTTGGTCATCCTACCATGTCAGCTACGTTGACCAGCCTGCCATGTCAGCTACTTTGATCAGCCTACCATGTCAGCTACTTTGATTAGCCTGCCATGTCAGCTACGTTGGTCAGCCTACCATGTCAGCTACTTTGATCAGCCTACCATGTCAGCTACTTTGGTCAGCCTACCATGTCAGCTACGTTGACCAGCCTACCATGTCAGCTACTTTGGTCAGCCTACCATGTCAGCTACGTTGACCAGCCTACCATGTCAGCTACTTTGGTCAGCCTACCATGCCAGCTACTTTGGTCAGCCTACCATGTCAGCTACGTTGACCAGCCTACCATGCCAGCTACTTTGGTCAGCCTACCATGTCAGCTACGTTGACCAGCCTACCATGCCAGCTACTTTGGTCAGCCTACCATGCCAGCTACTTTGGTCAGCCTACCATGTCAGCTACGTTGACCAGCCTACCATGTCAGCTACTTTGGTCAGCCTACCATGCCAGCTACTTTGGTCAGCCTACCATGCCAGCTACTTTGGTCAGCCTACCATGTCAGCTACGTTGACCAGCCTACCATGTCAGCTACGTTGACCAGCCTACCATGCCAGCTACTTTGGTCAGCCTACCATGCCAGATATAAGTCGCTGATTGCTAAAGCGGACAATATCTTCGGCGGACCCGTTTTCTTTTGGCCTGTGATCTTTTTAGACATAATTTCATGGAAACATCATAACGTTCCCGGCAACTCTGGGCCCAGCTCGGCTCTTCACAATCTTGAAGACGTAGTAAAGTTTTCTTTACGGCCTCCTGCTTCTTCCAGCACTGTGCTGCAGTTTACCAATGTCTTTTGCTCTGTCTGTGAGGGGAGATCACCAACTGAGCTGATGGGCTGCACGAAGGATAGAGTACCGTGGAGAAGCATAATAGCCAACGCCAGTCGGCACGGCACATCATGATGATGATGATGATGATGATCTGTCTAGGCAAGAGATACATGGAGAAGCATCTTCCCCATACTTCACTAGCTATAACTCTAGACCAGTGGTTCTTAAAATTGGGTCCATGGACCTTCAGAGGGCTTGCGGTAGGATATTTTTTTTTTGGGGGGGGGCGGGGGGTCGGGTCCAGGGAGAAACACTTGCATTAATTCGATTACGACAATTCTTAACGTCATTTGACTTCTATTTATTATTGTTTGATTTCTATTTATTATTGTTTGATTTCTATTTATCCCATGATTTCTATTTATTGCTTGATTTCTATTTATTATTGTTTGATTTCTATTTATCCCTTGAAATCTATTTATTGTTTGATTTCTATTTATTATTGCTTTATTTCTATTTATTGCTTGAATTTTATTTATTATTGCTTGATTTCTATTTATTGCTTCATGTGTATTTATTACTGCTTGATTTCTAATCATTATTGGTTGATTTCTATTTATTCCGCGATTTCTATTTATTATTGCTTGATATATATTTATTGCTTGAATTCTAGTTATTGCTTGATTTATATTTATTGCTTGATTTCTAGTTATTGCTTGATTTCTAATGTCCACAGCTGTTCTCAGGTCGGAAAAGCAGTCCATGCCCTCCCCTCCCCCCCCCCCCCCCCCCAAAAAAAAGGTTCAGGAATTACAGCACTGGACTCTAATAAGAAGTAAGAATTTTCAGTCTTTTTAAAGTTTTGCCTGCTCTTTTTCAAGCGGCCCAGATGCACCGAGGAGTTTCCGGGGTTATGAAACGGTGTTCTCATCATATGTGGCACACGAGTGGCCAAGCGGTTAGTGTACTAATCTCTCAAGCTGAAAGCTGATGGTTCGGACCTGGGTCGAGAGCCAGATGTAGAAATAGGTACCTGGTCTTCTTCTGGAGCTGGGAAAAGAAAGGCGGTCAGGCTGTTATGCCGACATCATCATCATCATCATCATCATCATCATCATCATCATCAGTCCTTTGTATTCCCAACTGAATATGAGGCAGCAAACGAAAAAAAGTGTTCTCCCAGCTAATCGTGTCTTAACCAAGTCGGGGTACCTCAAACCATACCTCGCTTCCTTCAAGTTCTTCGTGTATTTCTCATCCATCTCCATGTCCCCAGTGGTCTGCTCCTCTTTCTTCTTCCCTTGAAGTGTCGAAGTCGAGGCAGTATAGCCCTCGTGTGTCGACAGGTCACGGAAGGTACAGGCACTGACATACCCTGGGTGCCTCCACGGCATAAAAGGGTTAACTATGTTTCATCTGTGTTGTCATTTATGTCTTTTTTTTTTTTTGAGTCTAAGCTTTTCGTGGAAAAGATTATTATTAAAAGCGTATGTGCAAAACATTTGTATACAAAGAGAACATACCCATAGATTAGAGGGATCTCGTACGCGGAACACTTAATAACTGTATACACACTTTGAACAGGTTAAACACAAACTTCTAAATCAGTAGCCCGGGAATATCTTTGTTATCTAGAGCCTCTCTGCGTTATTTATATTTCTTTCTCATTTGTTTATTAACACTCCTACTGCATTATCTACACCTTTTTTCGAATCTCAACAATGCGAGCTTTTAAGATTAAATAAGGAGGTTTTTAAACTGGGAGTGTCAAAACGCCCTGGATTTAGGATCAATTATTTTTTATAAATAGGAAACAAAGAGGATTTCGTGCTGTAAAGTAAGAGAACACAGTTTTGTAGGATTAGACCTCGAAAAAAATCGTAGACAAAGCACTTTAGTGAGACGTGAGAGAAAGAAAGATCACAAGAGAATTACCTGGGATTCGAACCACGGACTCAGGGAGGATGAGGAGCACTAACGAACTTGCGCTATCTCGCGCCTCCTAATTAGGATATTCTCTCAGTGCCCAAAGAGAATGTCTTGACCTATTATCTGAGCGCACATTTTGGCGCGTACAACAGCAAGACCCGTTACTCGTTCATTTAGAACAGTGGTTCTCAAGTAACAAAAGTCCCCGAACCCCCTGCTGTTTCAAAATCCACTGACCCCCATGCACTTGAAGTTTCATATCTGTATGGTAGCTCATTCATTCATTTGCATGTCCCTTGCAGAACTTTGCCTCCCTAACAGCACTCCTGTAGGCCTCTCGGTTGTGAGCGAGATGCCCTGCCGCTGATGCATCCATTTGCAGATCATCAACGATGTCTTGCAGTCATCTTCGCCTTGGTCTTCCTCTCTTTCTTTTTCCTATTATGTACCCTTCCAAGACGGTTTCCTCTAGATTATCATGACGTGTATGGTAGCTATGTGCTTTAAATACAAAATCTTTCTTCAGAAAATGTGGGTAGCCTTTAACGAGTCGATTTTACGCCACACTAAATCAACAAAACAGAAACGTTATCTGGATCAACACGAAGTCAACGTCTGTGCTTGTTCTTCATGTAGCAATATGTCGAAAACGTTTGCTCGTAAAAGTATGTGGAACAAAAGGGAACATGATGCTTTAACGCTTTGTCACCAACCTTCCTATAACCAGAAGAATACCTTCACCCAGAGCTGGTCCAGCCCGCATAAACTAGGAACAAAAGCAGGAACAGCTTTATTACTTAACGAATACACAGTTCTGACGTTTCACACTGAACGTGTTAAATGGTGTTACGCAGGAATTTTCCAGACGCCTGGCTGAATGTATCAAATGTAATGGCGTTCATCTAACCGGCGTAATTTTCAAAATCTAAATATGATTGCCAGTAATAATAAAAATACCCACTTTTCTGAGTTTCATTTCACGTTTTAATTTTTTACCAAAAAACATGTATAGCGCTTATTTATCTTCCATTTTCAAAATCGAGCTATGCTTTATGGCGGATTATATATATATATATATATATATACTATATACTTATACATTAATTATTCATGGTCCAGTCTGCATTCTTTGAAAATTATTTTCAATGAACCATCACAAGATACATCATCAGCTTCATCTTGCACTTCAACAGGCAGATCCGTTACCTGCACAACATCACAGTCGGAAACGGATTCCTTATCCACCATATTAGTTTGTCATTGAGACTGGAAAATCGCGCCTATCTCCAACAAAAAAAAAAAACTGGAATAAGAAGTCTTCCCTCTACACAGGATTCTATGAAAGACCGGTTGTTAAACATTTCAGAGGAAACATTAAAAGAAAAAAAAAAGGACCTGGAACTTTTATCATCAGACCGGCATGGCAGGTTCCGCAGAGCACCAAAATGGAAGCACCGATTTAGAGTTAGGGTTAGGGCATATACTTTGACTTCGCGGATGATGTGGCACTTCTGGCACACAGCCACACACAAGAGAAACGTCAGATCTTAAGCAAGAATTCAACTAAACTGGGACTATATATTAACGCTAAACTGGGACTATATATTAACGCTAAACTGGGACTATATATTAACAGACGAAAAACATAGATAATGAAAAGTAATAGTGCAAGCAATAGCCTTATGATAATTGAGGGAGTGCCAGTTGAGGAAGCAGAGTGTTTCACACATTTATGCAGCATAGTGGATAAATACGATGGAACGGAAAAGGATGTTAAAGCTAGAATAACCAAGGCCAGGACAGCATTTATCCAACTTAACAAAACATGGTCATCTAAGAACATCAAAACAAGAACCAAACTTAGGCTTTTCAATAGAAACGTAAAGACTGTCCTACTATATGATTCAGAGACATGGGTTGTGACCAAGACAATACAAAATAGGATACAAACATTAATGAACTACTGCTTGAGGAAGATTTTAAACATTAAATGGCAGGACAAGATCAGGAACTAAGAGGTCTGGGAAAGGGCAGGACAAGAACCTATGAACTTACAAATCAAGTCTAGGATGTGGAGGTGGATTGGCCACACTCTGAGGAAACCCGACACCAACATAGCAAGACTGGCACTGACGTGGAATCCTCAAAGAAATAGAAAACGATGAAGACCTAGACTTACTTGGAGAAGAGAAATCATGACAGTGCTCAGAGACAAAGGATACACATGGAAGGAAGCAGAGAATAATTCCAACAAGAGGGATGACTGGAGAGCGTTTATCCGTGGCCTAGTCTCTCAATGGAGTGAAAGGCGATGATGATGATGATGATGATGATGATGATGATGATGACATACTTTACACTATAGGAATATAGGAATTTTTCCCCCCCTTCCCAGTATGTTAATAGCAATTTAATTAAGTCTAGGTCGAGGGCCACGAGACATGCGCAGTCTCAATGTAGACCAAAGTGCGAGTAGCCTAAACCCCCAGATTGAGGCTGCGAGTAGCCTAAACCCCGAGCTTGAGGCTGTGAGTAGACTAAAATCTCAAGCTTGAGGCTGTGAGTAGACTAAAATCCCGAGTTTGAGGCTGTGGGTAGACTAAAATCCCGATCTTGAGGCTATGAGTAGACTAAAATCCCGCGCGAATGGCCTCTTCATTTTTTAAACCACTCTTTCCGTGAGAGGATCCACTCAGAAAAGGTGGTTTCTTTCCTCACTTTTTCCGGAGAGAAAGAAAGATATTGCTATCTTTTCTCATCTTCCTCCCCCCCCCCCCCCCATTATAGCATTCTTTTCTCTTATGACATCTACAGATTTCTCAGTATCGTCCATCGAGCAAACATTCCCACAGACATCTTCCACTTTAAATATATATTTTAAAAACTGGCTGAAAACCGCTCTCCTACTGAATATGTTTCTGATAATTTCTGTACATACAGACTCAAATTTTCGACCTTAGAAAATAGGCAAAACTGCATTTAGAGAACAGAATGATGTAAACTATGTACATTGGGGTTAAAATGTATTCAAATAAAAGTGAGTTAAAACAGAAATTAACGAGCTAAAATAGCCCTGGATATTTAAAAAAAATCGATGTGCAGTTAATCCGTGGAGAGGAGAAATAATGTTTTAAGTTATTAAGAAAAACAAGACTTAAACGCTTATGACAAAATATAAAGAAAAAAGATCAATACAAAACAAACAACAAATGCTGTACATCAGATTCTACATTTGAAGCCGTACGACTCCTAAGGAAAAGAATAGTTGAGTCAAAAATTCGTCACATTTTTCGATGTCCTAATTTCGGTCTAGGTTCCCGTCTTATACGCTGCACTGGCAATGTCATACTGAGGTCATATGTTACGTCATTCTAAAAACGTGCACACCCACCTTTAGGCAATGAATCGTGAAAGAAGTGATCAGCAGAAGGTAATATGGCAGACAGCAAGGCTGTCGTTCTTGTCCTCCTGTGGCATTATTGGAAAAAAGGGCTGAGTGCCCTCTACAGCTGCCCATGAATTTTGCAGCGTGGAAGGGGAAGGAAACTGATGATGACAGCACTGCAAGGAAGTGGTTCCAAAGATTCAGGTCCGGGGACACCGACATCAAAAATAAGGCCATGTCGGGACGCTCCTCAATCACCAGTGATGAAGCCCTGCGCCAGTGTTTCTCACCCCCGGCTGGACCCTTCTCAAAGCCCCATAGTTTGGCATTTGCACGAGCTACGTTTCAGCTGCCGACACCCTCGACGTGTTCCCGCCCCCACCTACCCACGATGTCACTCTCCCAGCAAACACAGAGACTAGTTGACGCCTGCCGCCAGCTGTTGGCAAACTCACATGACACAAGGTTTCTCCGCCATATCGTCACTGACAATGAAAAGTTGATTTTTATGCAGTGCTCCAAAACAGGTAATCCAAATGGCTCCAGCCAGGCAAATTGGCAGAAGCGACTGCCCGACGATGCCGGTTCGAGAGGAAGGTTATGCTTTGCATCAGATTGAACTTCGAGGGACCCCCTTCCACTGGGAATTGGTTTCATTTGATCACGCCGTGGACGGGAATATGTACGTGTGTTGAGCAACTGAAGTGGCTGCATGATGTTCTGCGCACCCGATACCCAGGACTCACCAACAGGAAAAGGGTATTTCTCCAGCACAAAACCGCGCCAGCGCACACCTCCAACGTGGTCCATGGACAACTCACGAAAGTGGACGGAATCGAAGTCCTGCCCCGTCCACTGTACAGTCCCGACCTTGCACCTTCTGACTACCATCTATTGCACACTTATGGCACACTTCCTTCACGGACGGGAATTCAGTTCATTGGAAGAAGATGAAGCCAGAGTAAGAGATTTCTTGTTCTCAAAGAACCAACTGGCCAAGCCATTGCACAAGACCATGGAAAGTTATGGACTGTATGTTCGATAAGGAAGTTGCATCGTAGTTAATAGTTCCACTAGGAACACAGTTAAGTATATATTATGTTGTTTGGTTTGGTCGAGCAGTGAAATATCCAGTGTACAAATAAGCATAGCTACCTACCTAAGTACCTACCTACCTAAGTATCTACCTACCCACCGACCTACCTACTCACCCACACATAAATACATGCATACATGCATACGTAAGTACGTACGTACGTACATACCTACATACATACATTACACACATACGTACACACATACATTACACACATACATACACACATACATTACACATACATACATACATACATACATACATACATACATGCATACATACATACATACATTAAACACATACATACATACATTACCCACGCACACATACATACATTACACACATACATACATTACACCATACATGTATATAATACACACATACACACATACATACATACATACATTACACACCCATACATTACATTACACACATACATACATACATTACACACATACATACGAGTACATACCTTACACACATACATACATTACACACACATACATACACACATTACACACACAAACACACACACACATACATATATACATAACAAAAGCTCTGATAACAAAATGGTTTGTTTAAAACAATATTAGGTACAGCTTTATTCATTTACGAGCTTATAGCTATTACGCTTAGCTATTTGTCAATCTGCCTGTTTATGGGTCTGTCTATTCTTATTTCTCATATAACTAAAGATATGAACACAAGACATAAGTGGTATACAACATGAAGAATGATAACACGAAAGGGTAACTAGATAGATATACAGACAGACAGACGGACGGACAGACGGGCCGACGGAGAGACAGACGGACAGACAGATAGATACATAGACAGATACATAGCCAGACAGATAGACAGACAGACAGACGGACGGACAGACAGACAGGCAGGCAGATAGATAGATAGATAGATAGATAGATAGATAGACAGACAGATAGACAGACAGACAGATAGACAGACAGACAGACAGATAGATAGACAGACAGACAGACAGACAGACAGACAGATAGATAGATAGATAGATAGATAGATAGATAGATAGATAGATAGATAGATAGATAGATAGATAGATAGATAGATAGATAGATAGATAGATAGATAGATAGATGTAATCAACGATCAATGAGTATTGTGATCAGCAAGCTAATACCACGCGTAGGCTGATTTCTACTTGAAACGTGAAGGCAATTTCAGTTGTTGATTGGGCCTGGCTTTCGCAGACTGTGTCCTGACGATTGATTATGAAAGCAATACTTCACGATTTCTCAGTGTGGATTATTCTAACAAGAATCAGAAATCTGTAATGAAGTGTAAATGTCAGACAGGAGACGAAAGTGGCGCGTGAAAAGCTGGTTGAAATGATTCTGTGTTATTGTTGTGCTTTTCTTCTTCTTCTTCTTACTACTACTACTACTACTACTACTTTTACTATTACTACTACTACTACTTTTACTATTACTACTACTACTACTACTTTTACTATTACTACAACTACTACTACTACTTCTACTATTACTACTACTACTACTACTACTTTTACTATTACTACTACTAGTCCTACACCTTTTTCTTTTACCACTACTTCTACAAATACTACATTACTACTATTATTACGCCTTTTTCTTCCTCTTTTTTCTTATTCTACTACTACTACTACTACTACTACTACTACTACTACTACTACTACTACTTCACATTTTTCTTATTCTACTACTATTACTGTTGATACTACCACTACTATTACTACTACTAACTACTACTACTACTACTACTACTACTACTACTACTACTACTACCATTTATTCGTCTTCTTCGCACACATCTATAGTATACATCCCCAGCTCTGTCTCTCTGATAACAAAAAAATGTAAAGCTACTCCTGTCATCCCTTAAAGGCACATAGGGATATGTATATAATTAGTAAACATATTTTCCTTGACCTGTCAGCACACCAGAGGATGATGTGGTCAGCACCACGCCTGGCCGCCTTTCCTTCCCAACCCCAGAAGATGTTGGATACTCATTTTTACAGCTGGATGACTGGAGGATCCGAACCCCCACCAACCTTCGCCATGAGAGACTAGTGCACCAACAACTTCGCCACTTAGAAACACACAATAATTAGTGTATAAGTATACAGCTATACACGAAACACTGCAGTAAAGCTGTGATACCAGAATGTATAAACTAGGAAAAAAGTAGGAACAGCTTTATTACTTAACGACTACAGAGTTGTGACGTTTCGGCGTGAGCCTTAATTATACATAAACATACAGGACGAAGAAATAGAGAGTGTAGATAAAGTACAGATTCGCATGAATGCTCTGTTTAAAAAAAAGGGAAATAGAATGACTTTAGCTGTAACTTGTAAGAAGATGTGCCTTGTCCGATGCTCGTATAGGGCATGGTGGAGCGTATAGAATGTTTTGAAACAGAGAATTGTGATGTGTAATAGGCGGGTCGTAACTGAGGGTGGTGAGTGGGGAAACGGTGGAGTAGAGAGAGACGGTGATACAATTTTAACCTAGCCAGAAGAAGGTGAAACAGATGATTACAGTTAGGGTAGAGGGGTTGTAATATGATGCTGTGAGGAGGTTCTGAACTATACTGTTCAAAAAAAAAAAGAAACGCAACACTACTGTAGTCGTAATGGACACCAAATTTCAAACTTGTATCAAAATTGTATTTTACGGAACTAATGTTTCAATCTTGGCATGAAGAAACTTTAAGACCTGAACAATGAAAAGATGTTCATTAAATTTGGTTTGGACTTTTATTCTTTGCGACTAAGGCCTCCGCTTCAGTAAGATATATGGTCTTCTCTGGCCTGTATCAGAGGATGACATCTCCTTGACATGGATCCAATTAACCGTTGGATCTGTTGTTGTGGGATGGCTGCCCACTCTTCCCGCAGTGCAAGAGACATCTGTTGGAGATTGTTTGGAGCCACGTCTCGTTGGCGGACATGTCTGTTGAGTTCATGCCATAAGTGTTCTATTGGGCCACGGAATGATCTGGACGTTGTTGTCAACAAGGAACTGAGTTGTGAGTTGTGCCACATGAGGTCGAGCGTTATCCTCCTAAAAAATCGACCCTGGTGCAGCCAAAAGTGGAAGGAAGTGAGGACGAAGAATTTTAGCGACTTATCGTTGAGCATTCAGGCGTCCTTTATTCTGCACCAGGCCACTTCTTCCAATGAAGTTAATCGTACCCCACACCAGTGCACCTCCATCACCATGTGGAGGAGCCTCATCCACGCAGTTCTGGGTGTAGCGCTCAAGGCCTTCTGCGATAACCTCTTCTCCGTCTCTCGTATCGCTTGAGCAGAAAGAATGATTCATCACTAAACCAAACCCTTTTCCAATCACTCGTAACGGTCCATTGACGATGCTGGTTCGCCCACTGCAGTTGGTTCTGGCGATGCCAGGCCGTAAGAACAGGTCATCCGTAGAGTCTTCTAGTCCAAAGATCAGCGTCGTGCAACCGGTTCCTGACAGTTTGATCTGAAATTCAACGAGCTGCTGTCACTGGCTGGACTTTTGAGGACGTAGATGCAAATCGATTCATGAGGTGACGCAGCCGTATGAAGCGGTCTTTGGCAGGAGTTATGAGTCTTCCACTGCGCGGCCGGTCTACAACTGAGCCAGTTTCTTGAAATCGTCTCTAAAGGCGACTAATGGTGCTTCTAACTACATTAAATTGTCTGGCCACTACACTTTGTGACTGTCCAGTTTGTCAACGTCCAATGATGATGAGTCGTTGTTCTGTAGTGAGATGAGCCATACTTGGACAATGAATTTTCAAATGAATTGATTCGAGTAGCGTCAATCTTTTATAGGCATTCAATAACATGGTCAGTGAGTTTTCTGTTCAGTAAGTTTCACGGGATTCTCGTGAACCTGTCATGATTTATTGGCAAAAATCATGTTTTGACTAGTGTCATTTTTCTATGCTCATGAATCATCTGCTGAGTACAACAGAGGACAGCACGTGAAGCTGATGACCAAGTGAACGTTTTAGACAATTTGCATTTGTCTGATCAGCAAACTTCAGTTTAAATGGCAACATCGTATTTGTTGCGTTTCTTCTTCTTTTTTTTAAACAGTATATATGTAACAAGTGAGAAGGGAGTGGAGTTTAGTGGGAGGGATTATGATTGTTGAAGTGGAGAATGTTAGGTGTAGTTCAGAAGTCCGTCTCTTTGATACATTGGACTCTATCTCTCATGTAGAACTTTGGACCTGAGCTTCCTGAGTTCTTTCACAGGGGCAGGTGAGTCTACGTGTTACGTCCTTGGCAAAATTTGCTGGAACTATTAATCTGAGTTTCCTGAGAGCCAGAATTGTGCGGAAACATCAAGAAGTAAGAGCTATCAGGTCGGGGTTCATAAATTAATAGTAACATTAGTTCTACAGTTGGGGTGGGACAGGCTGGGAGAATGGAGGATTGAGAGTAAAGATAGATCTTCTTCTTCTTCTTTATGGAAATGAGAGCTGCTGTTCTTTGCAGCCGATGTTGTGAAGATGTTGAGGCAGTGTGTCAGAATGGGAGCCGGTTATGGTAGCTAATTTTTGTCAGTCCCTGAATGAAGATAAACAGCCGGTAGTGCGCAATGTTTCTTTAGCAGGCTCCACCACCATGGGGACTATGACGATCTGTGCCCCGTTAGCCAGGGCGGGCCTGTTACTGATCGTACCAACGGAGACGTGGGACAGGGTCTTGGCCAGCTATGGTTCGCTGACTGCCAGAATGGATAGCGTCTTCACCTCCAGAACAGAGATAGATAGATAGATAGATAGATAGATAGATAGATAGATAGATAGATAGATAGATAGATAGATAGATAGATAGATAGATAGATAGATAGATAGATAGATAGATAGATAGATAGAAACAATAAAAAGAGAAGAGAGAAACTGATGATGATGGAAGTGACAATGATAGCGGTGATGTCCTTGCTGACGGTAGTTGTCGTAGCAAAGATCTTAGCGACACTAATAACATGTTAATAAAACAGTTATATCCACAAAAAACCATTACAAGAACAAACGTTGCTACCCTTTCCAAACCAAAACTCACAACAACAACAACAACAAATACAACATCCCGCAATGAAACCACACGAGACCTTTACCAGCAGTTTGCTCTGTAGAACATCCTGAATAAATTTACACCCAGTAAGAAATATGGCAATAGATAGAAGAGGGTAGAAACAATCCAGACAACATAAGTTATGTGTAAGAGCTATTTTTTTCACAATGAAATCGTCACTTTTCCTAAATTAAATCCTTTAGTTTCACTAGTCATTTGTCTTTACCCGTGATGCAACTGTCTTTGCTGTCTTTTTTCTGTTCATATATATATATATATATATATATATATATATATATATATATATATATATATATATCAAGGTTAGGATAACAGAGGTATAGACCGATACGATAAAGATACTTCTTCTTCTTCTCCTTCTTCTTCTTCTTCTTCTTCTTCTGCGTTCGAGGTTGTTGGTCACATCAGATCTTGATCCCTATCGACATGGCAAAGCTGGCAGCCCTCTCCAGATCCTGATAGGAGCCCCAAAGCTTTTGCCCCAAGCTTGTGTCCTCTGACCATGTCTCACGCCTCAGGTCTGCATGGTTTGGGCACTCTTGTAGGATATGTTCTGGAGTCTGGACTCCACTGTTACATTGACACTCGTCTGTGTGAGACATTTTAAGTCGATGGAGGTGGCTCAGTAGTCCGCAGTGGCCTGTTCTTAGGCGGAAGAGGATGGTTTGCTGTTGTCTTTGTAGTTGGTGTATTGGATCTGGTTCGTTGTTACATTTCAGTTGCTAATAAAGATACTAACTGTTATAAATAGACTTATAGGAAATGTCAAGTATTTACGAAGATAAACAAAACAAAAAAAAAAGGGGAGAAGACTTTGACTTGAAGATGTAATTAGTTTTCGCCTAAAGACAAAACAAAAGTACATATTGAAAGACACTCATAAGAAAAAATAAAGCGACTTTAACAGCCAGGAAAGCAGGAAGGCATGCAGATAGAAAGACAGACACACAGACAGACTGATAAAGATACGAAAAAACAGCTAATATTAACATAGAAAAATAAAGATTCACGAAAAGTGAAAACACAGATGAAAAGATATGAGTAAGTTAGCAAAATAAGAAAGTTCAGAAAAAATATGTCTATGTGTGTGTGAAAGAGAGAGAGAGAGAGAGAGAGAAGCAGGAAAGAAATACGGCTATTTTGATTTAAATACCTGTTCACGCCTGTGACAGATAAAAAATCTTATCTTATATCTTATATCCTTCCCGTGCCGTTAAACGTCACATAGGGCTCGTAAAGTAGTTCGCCAATTTTTCCTGTCTTCGGCGAGTCTTTCAACCTCATCAAAGGATTTTATGCCTGTTAATTTGGCCTCTCTTAATAATGTCCTCTTCAGAGTTTCACGCGGTCTGCCCCTTTTTCTTCGGCCTGTTGTGTTCCACTTAATAGCTTGTTTTGGGATTCTCTGATCATTTCTTCTCATCAAGTGACCAACATATGTCCATCTCCTTTTCCTGATCACCCATGAGACTGGTTGTTGTTCAGTCATCTGTCTTATCTCTGCATTGTTCTTGAATTCATTCCACTTGATGCCGAGTATTTTCCTTAGGCATTTGTTTTCTATTTCTTTAGTTGTTTTCCAGCTTTCGCATGCATAAATGAGGGCGGATATTACATTTGAATTGAATAGTCTTAACTTGGTTTTTGTGCTTATAACTTTTGAATTCCATATGTTCTCAAGATAAAAAATAGACAGGTAAAAATATTTGAAAAGAAATTTCAGTTCTGTTTCACTTTTGTTTTTGAAAACAAATCTTCGTTCTCTGAGCAGGTGAGATATTTTACAAACGGGTCGCATGATTACTCACTCACGCCCACAACAAAGAGGTTCATCATTGTCTACAGCAGTGGTTCTCAGTTAACAAAAATCAGAGGATACCCTGGTGTTTCAAAATTCAGGCCATAGACCCCACCCCCCTCATTACTTTGGAATCTGTGCGGTAGCTGCGTGTTTAAAAAAAAAAAGGTAAAGGTAATCCTGTCATGCCTTAGAGGCACATAGGGATATGGTGTTAGTGCCCATATTTTTCTTGACCTGTCAGCACACTAGAGGGTGATATGATCAGTATCATGCCTGGCCGCCTTTCCTTCCCCAACTCCAGAAGAAGTCGGGTACCCATTTCTACAGCTGGGTGACTGGGGTGCCTCCGGCCGGATTCGAACCCCTGACGTTTTAAGTGCAAAAGAATTTTTTTTTCAGAAAATGTGGGTAACCTTTAATGAGTAAAACGTTAAAACTGTGTTAAAACACACAGTAAAAACTTGGTGCATTTTCAAAATGGCATTATGTAGTTATGAAAAATAAAAACAGACAGCAATTAACATCCCTGTTTGTTCCGACAAATGAACAGAATATGAAATGTGTGACCAGCTAACCAGTCTAAATGAAATGATGCATCTTTTTACTCCCAACAATCGCTCCCACATTTGGTTCAATATTTTCTATTTTTGAACGTGAAAGAAAGTTCTTTACACAGGATTCACCGAAATATCGATTATTGAACATTTCTACTGTGAACATTTTTAAAAAATAGAAGTTTGAGTTTTTTGTCAAGGACCCTCACAGCATGTTCCACGGATCCTCACGACATGTTCCACGGATCTTCACAACATGTTCCACGGATCTTCACAACATGTTCCACGGATCCTCACAGCATGTTCCACGGATCCTCACAACATGTTCCATGGATCTTCACAACATGTTCCACAGACCCTCAGGGCATGTTCCACGAACCCTCAGGGCATGTTCCACGAACCATCAGGGCATGTTCCACGAACCCTCAGGGTATATTCCACGAACCATCAGGGCATGTTCCACGAACCCTCAGGGCATGTTCCACGAACCCTAAGGGCATGTTCCACAAACCCTCAGGGCATGTTCCACAGACCCTCAGAGCATGTTCCACGAACCCTCAGGGCATGTTCCACGAACCATCAGGGCATGTTCCACGAACCCTCAGGGCATGTTCCACGGACGCTCAGGGCATGTTCCACGAACCCTCAGGGCATGTTCAACGGGCCCTCATAATATGTTCCACGGACCTCCCGGGGTTCGCAGACCATCAGTTGGGAAACAGGTCTACAGCACTGGTTGTCACACCAAACAATCACTGAGAAACATCCCAACCTTGCCGCCCACTTGTCTAACCTAGCAGCTGAAATGTAGCAACTTAACATGCTGACTCACAAGTAATTTAGAACATCAGTTTAACATGCTGACTCACAAGTAATTTAGAACATCAGTTTAACATGCTGACTCACAAGTAATTTAGAACATCAGTTTAACATGCTGACTCACAAGTAATTTAGAACATCAGTTTAACACGCTGACTCACAGGTAATATAGAATATCAGTTTAACATGCTGACTCACAGGTAATTTAGAATATCAGTTTAACATGCTGACTCACAAGTAATTTAGAACATCTATTTAACATGCCGACTCACAAGTAATTTAGAACATCAGTTTAACATGCTGACTCACAGGTAATTTAGAATATCAGTTTGACATGGTGACTCACAAGTAATTTAGAACATCAGTTTAACATGCAGAATCAAAAGCAATTTAGAACACCAGTTTAACATACCGACTCACAAGTAATTTTGAACATCACTTTAACATGCTGACTCTAATTTAGAATATCAGTGGCACACCTGCGATCCCTCAGCGGCACAGCATTCGGTAATCGCTGATCTGCACTGGTAGCCGGGCACTGCTTGATATTACTGTGGCTTAATATGCAAATCCAATATTGGTGGAGTCAGACACGAGCACTGGTGCTCTGTGAGATGATGGTTGGGATAACTGTCAGCTAACATCTACCTGCTTCCAGGTGTTGTTCTAGCGCGAGAAATACCAATATTTTTTTTAACGGCGTAGAAAAAAGATCATTCCCAAGCACCATTTACCTGCGGAAAATGTTGGCATTAAAATGTGATTGTAGGTTTTAAGGGAAATATGAAATATCAGTCAATCAAGAGCCTTGGAGCATGGCGTAGGCGATCATTCCTCTCCACAATTCCCTGTCTTCTGAGGTGATTATAAGTTCCGCCGGTGACTTTCTTCCTAGTCACACTGACAGCCCATCAAGTAACTTCTCTCTCTGTCTTCCTCTGTCTCTTCTTCCCTCAATTTTTCCACTTGCCACAGTGTGTTCCAATTTTCCTCTTCTCAGGAAGCGCCCTATAAATCTCGACTGTCTGCTTCAGATCTTTGCTATAATTTGCCTTTTAACTCCAGCCTCTCTTAAGACTTTTTCGTTGGTTTTCTTAGCTGTCTTAGCTGGTACCTTCAACATCCTTTTTATAAACCACATTTCCATGGCCTCCATTTCTTGCTGTATTCTCTTATTCATAGACCATGCTTCACACCCATAAAACAGAATTGGCTCCATGTAACAATTAAGAACTTGGAACTTTGTTTCCATAGATATGGAACTGGTGCACAAGATATGTCATTATGAAATATACTATTATTATAACTGGTCTCCAAAACCAGTCACTGCAGCAGACGTCCTCAGATTATAATAAGTTGATAAAAGCAAAGAATATTTGCAAGTATACAGGCAAAGAGGACAGAGTTCGATTACCAGAGTATTTCAAAGGCCTTATGACATCGTTTGATCTGGGACTAATCTAGATCTAACTGATTACGTCCGATTATATAGCGTGATCTAAAGAATGTTTCTGATTGATCAGGCGGTCACTTTGACCAAACACGATAATGGGAATTGTTGTTTAGAAATTTTGTTAAGTTTAGCCCCAGCAGACCAGCTGGAAATTGTGTACAAGAATTAACCGCTAATTTGAACAAATGTTAATTTTAAAACAAAAACCTCTCTTTGCCATCATGATTTTGTTATCTTGCCATTACAGTATTTATATAATACTATACAGCTGAAATAACTGTAATTCAGAGTTTTAGAATATTTTGTTACTATTACTACCATTTATTTTGTCTGAAGATACGAATGTCTCCCACTCATAACATAGATGGCATTTGGTCCTCTGTAAACAAAAGTCACTCCTATTTTTTAAAAACAAGCAAAGGTTATGTGGTTTTCCATAAGAATGTTCTCTACCCTTGTTCTAGAGTAGAAACAAGAAGCGCTTTTTTCCATACCCAGTTTCCAGGCAAAACTGTGCATAGTTAACATGTGCCTTATTCAAAACTGCCTTCTCAGAACAAAATGTTATTATATTATATAAACTGACAGATTATATTATGGCCACTCAAAAAGTGATCGAATGAGAAGGGAAGTAACCAATGAAAAAAAATATATATAAAAAGGCTTCAGGGCGAATCAAGAAATCTGTTCGTGTATTGTTCAGTGCTTATGTCCTTTTGATTTGCCGTTACTTTTTGACTCATCATCATCATCATCATATCATTATCATTATTATTGTCCGTCACTTTCCTAGGGAGTATAGGCCATGGATAAAGTCTCTCCAGTCTTCTCTGTTCGCTGCTTTCTCTCTGCTTCCATCAGAGTGTATGCCTTTGCCTGTGAGGACTTTCCAAATTTTTCCTCTTCAAGTAGTTCTGGGCCTGTGGTGATTCTTATTTCTCTGGAGGTGTTCCATGCCAGCGACTGCCTTGTTATGGTCATGTCTGTTTCTTCAGTGTGCGGCCAGTCCACCTCCATTTTCTACACATAATTTGTTGCTCCGTAGGCTCTTATCCTGCTCTTTTCCAGACTTCGGGTATTGCTGATCTTATACTGCCAGCTGATGTTCAGAATCCTTCTCAAGCAGCAATTCGTGGATGTTTGTATCCTCCGTTGTCATCATCCATGTCTCCGAACCATATAGTAGGACAGTCTTTACGTTTGTATTAAAGAACCTAGGTTTGGTTCCTGTTTTGATGTTCTTAGATGACGATATTTTGTTAAGCTGGATACATGCTGCCCTGACCTTGGTTATTCTAGCTTTAACGTCCTTTTTTTCTGTTACTCTTGATTTATCAACTATGCTGCCTAAATATGTTAAATACTCTACTCTTCATCTGGCGCTCCTTCTATTTTCATGGGATTATTCTACGTGCTGATGCTTCTCATTATCTCTGTGTGTTTTTTTTTTTGGTCCGTTAATATGTAGTACTAGATTTAGCTGAATTCTTGCTTAAGAATCTGAAGCCTCCCCCACATTTGCGTGTGGCTATGTGCCAGAAGTGCCACATCATCTGCTGAGTCAAGGTATTCCAATTCGTCTTTGACTCCCCCCCCCCAACCACATAGTATAAAAGAGTGGAATGTTTTGTAAAATTTTCTCAAATTTTCAAATGAAGGGCATCTTAACAACACGTGACAAACAAACAATAAAACAGAACAGGAATAAAACAAAAACAGGAATAAAACAAAAACAGGAATAAGATAAAAACAGGAATAAAACAAAAATAGGAATAAAACAAAAATAGGAATAAGATAAAAACAGGAATAAAACAAAAATAGGAATAAGATAAAAACAGGAATAAAACAAAAATAGGAATAAGATAAAAACAGGTATAAAACAAAAATAGGAATAAGATAAAAACAGGAATAAAACAAAAATAGGAATAAGATAAAAACAGGAATAAAACAAAAATAGGAATAAGATAAAAACAGGAATAAAACAAAAATAGGAATAAAACAAACAAACAAACAAAACACTACTAAATTTAAAAAAATAGGGCTAAAACAAAAACAGGAATAAAACAAACTAATAAAACAAAAAACAGGGATAAAACAAAAACAGGAATAAAACAAAAAACAGGGATAAAACAAAAACAGGAATAAAACAACCAAACAAAACAAGCATAAAACAAAAAAAAACAGGAATAAAACAAAAATAGTAATAAAACAAACAAACAAAACACTACTAAATTGAAAAAACAGGGCTAAAACAAAAACAGGAATAAAACAAACGAATAAAACAAAAAACAGGGATAAAACAAAAACAGTAATAAAACAAACAAACAAAACAAGAATACAACAAAACAAACAAAATAGGAATACAACAAAAACAAAACGTAAATAAAACACAAACAAACAAAGCAAAGATAAAACAAAAAAACAAATAAAAATGAGGAAAATGGAATCTATTTTTGGCAGGTTACTGGTAAGATAAAAAAGAACAAACTACACAGTTAACACAGAAACGATTCAATACAAAACGTCGGCTCATGCACCACAAGATTGTTTGGGAAAGCCCTGCAGACGGCTCGTGAAAATGAAAGACACATTTCATACTGTGAAATCCTCTTCTGGAACAGACGCAATAAATATTTCAGCGTGACATGACGGCCAGCACGTTGTTCCTAAACTGAACTCTATAATTTGTCAATTTATAGAAATCGCGAAGGTGGCATTAAGTCCTTATTTGTAGTCACTGAGGCACAAACACCCTAAGGCAGTTCACAGGTGTACAATTATTTCCCTTCCAGATGTATAATTATTTCCCCTTTCAGAGTCCAATTACTTCCCCTGAAAGGAACAATGACAATAAGACGTTCAAGAACCGATAAGAAAGAAAAATAACGTGAAGGCCAGATGGAGATGCCATTATTCAAAGACGGATAACAGACGCTGTTGACACAGGTAACACTAATATCTGCTCCCATCATCATCATCATCATCATCAGGTACCGTGCCGACTGGCGTTGGCTATTATGCTTCTCCAGAGTACACGATCCTTCATGCAGGCCATCAGCTCAGTTGGTGATCTCCTCTCACACCATCCCGTCAGACTGTCCAGTATCATTTCTCTTGGTCGTGCTCTTGATCTTCTTCCTTCTATTTTTCCCGTTGTTATAATATTTTTAATGCGCCCCTCTTCTCATTGCATGTCCTAGAAAAATTGTCCCATAACCGGACAAATATTTCTTTCCGGCCGCACACGAAAGGACCCCGGACAAATAATTGAGCAACGTCTTAGGTTTTGTGATTCCTAGAGGTTGTAGATAGAAACTTCATACCAGTCGATCGAGTAATAGAACCTAGTTTTCTATGGTCAGATCTCCAACAACAACAAAATCACAGACAAAGCACTTTTTAGACGCGAGAGAAAGACACATGACCAGAGAATTACCTCGGACTTGAACCGCAGGCTCTGGTAGGGCGAGCAACAGTCTAGCCACGAGAGAACAGAACATTAATAAATGTAGCCATCTCTCACCTTTAGCTCGTTCCCATGTGGGTTGTACCCACCCACCCATCCCCGAATCGCTGAGAAGAAAAGGACGGGATACAGGGAAATGAAACAGAAGAGGGCTTCAGAACAAACTAAACATGGTTTTTTGTTGGGGCGTTAGGGATGGGATTTGGAAAGTAAGGCAGTGGCAGCGCGGAAGACGTTTTAGAACCGCTGGACGTGTTCTGAGACAGAGGTCTAGGTCTTATTGTTTCTACTTCAAATGTCCTCCTGATCTAGCAAGTAGGAAGGAGAGCAACCCAGGGATACAACAGGCCAAGATCCTCAGACCCCCACGTAGGCCACGCTCCGGGCATTGCACTTTCCGTTCCAACCCCACTGAAGTTTTTCGCCAGCTTATAGTCCGTTTCTTCAGATATTGAGATTCTATCGATCTGTTGCATTCTTCACCCTTTTGCCAGTATGTCTGCCTGCTTGTTCGCTTCCCTGGTTGTTAACTGTGGGCTGGTATACACTGTCTGACTGATTCTTTCAATTCTCCTATACTTGATAATGTTACAGCTTCTGTTAAGTTGTCCAGACCTTTATCCTGTCAGTACTTTTGACTGGTACGATGTCATTAACAAATCAAACGCTCACATTCTCAATAAGAAAGGGAGTTCTAAGATGCTATATAGAACCTATTTTTAAAAAGGTAAAAAGATAAAGGTATGAGTTGTTAACCAGCGTCATTATACGCGGTCAAAACAATGAGTGGTCTGCTGCCTACACAGCAGTTGACCAGAAAAACTGCCAGCTTGTGTCGCTATCAGCACTAACTCCGTAGCTAGCGGCACCATTCCTCTTCCTTCCCATAGCGTTAAACCTGGTACCCATTTTTTCTTGAGACTGGGTGAACCCGGGGAGTGTCTTGCGAGCCACGGTCTGACCGTCTCTGTGGCCAGTGGAAATCGAAACCAGACCGCCAGGTCGGCGAGCGAGTGACTTATCCACTGCGATAATGCGCCTCCCAGGGAACCTGTTCTACTTTATGTAAGTGAAACATGAGAACGAAGAATAAAGGCTGATTAGATGTGGTTCTATAGAAGGACACTTCGAATATAATGGAAAGCCAGAAAGACAAATGATGAAGTATTACAGCAGGCAAAGGAATACCTCAAACTGGTGCCGTACATTAGAAAAGAAAAAAAGACAATCAAAGTTTCTCGGACACATCAGCAGACATGAAGGTCTCGAAAAATTATCCATGACTGGAAAGATAAAAGGCAAAAGACAGAGAGGGCGGAGAAGACAGAAATACCTGGATAGCCTGACAGCAGGAGAACAGCTATCGACTTGATTCGAGACACGGAGGATCGAGCGAGATGGAGAGAGATGACCGCTTAGGCGCTATCTGATCTGATCTGACGATCGATTTCGAGTCTGTGAAAAATGCCGTGTGCCTCAGCTTAACGTAGGCAGCCGCCTTCCTCAAGGCTGTCCAAACTGACCAGAAGCGCACTAGTCAGTTCAAGTGTAGGAGTGCATACCTTGCAACTTCTGAATCAGTGAAAGGAAAAGCTTCCAAGCGTGGAATGTGCCAAAAGGTCAAGGACAATGCGGGCACTGAAGATATAACTCTTTGGTGTGTTTATAACACGGCAGGATTACATTACTTTATCTTTGTTAGATAGCACGGCAATAGTTTTGCAACTAATGGATAGGAGAAGAAGTCTTAAGGAAGATAAAGATGAATACGACAAAATAAATAAAGAAATAAGACATAAATGCAATAAAGCTAAAGAAGAGTGGCTAAATAAGAAATGTAGTGAAATAGATACAACCATCATGGAAACACAAGAGATATGTACAAACAAATAAAGGAGTTAACAAACAAAAGGACATACCACAAGACTGGTTGCCTCAAAGGAGGGGCATACAATAATGGACAGAGACGAAATAATGGCACAATGGTGCTAATACATTAGATAACTCTATGAGGACAGTACGAAATAATAATGAAGGGCCTCCGATATTAAAAGCAGAGGAGGAAGAAGCCATCAAACACATGAAGAACAACAAAGCAACAGGATCAGATAAAATCACCAAGAGACGAATTGGAAGCATTAGGAGAGTTTGGCTTAGAAATAATTAAAAGATTGCTGAATGACATCTATAACAGTAACTATGTCCCATCAGACATTTTGCACTCAATTTTCATTGCCCTACCAAAGAAACAAGGTGCAGTTCAATGTGAAGACCATCGAACCATTAGTCTATGACCCATGTTACCAAAATCCTGCTTTGTATTGTCATGAGAAGAGTCAGGGGCAAAATAAAACCAGAAATCGCTGAAGAACAGTGTGGCTTCGTCGAAGGAAAAGGAGCAAGTATATATATATATATATATATATATATATATATATATATAGAGAGAGAGAGAGAGAGAGAGAGAGAGAAAGAGGAGGGAGAGAGAGAACATTTATGGAGAGATCAATAGAAGTAAAGACGGACCTATACTTACGCTTCATAGACTACTGTAAAGCATTCGATAAAGTGAGACACACAGAAATTATAAGAATGCTGGAAGACATCAACATAGATGGAAAAGATCTGAAACTCATCAAAAACATATATTGGCAGCAATCAGCAGCAATGAGGGATGATATCCAAATAGGAGCACTCTAAGACATAAAATTGGGAGTGAGACAATGATGTTTTCTATCTCATGAAATCTTCTCCTTGTACAGTGAAAACATAATGAGAAATATAGAGAGCTTGCCAGGAATATCAATTGGCGGGTACAACCTTAACAACTTAAGATATGCAGACGACACAGTCCTGATTGCTAAAAGTGAAGAGGAGCTACAGGTTCTTCTGGACATCGTGGTTCGTGAAAGTAAAAGTAAAGGTTTCAGCCTGAATAAAAAGAAGACTGAAGTGATGGTCACCTCAAAGAAAAGAATACCACTAAAATGTGGATGGCACAAATCTGAAACAAGTTGATAGATTCAAGTAATTAGGAATGATTATAACAACTGATGGGAAATGCCACAACGAAATAAAAAGCAGACGTGCTAAGGCCAAGTCAGGATTCCAGAAAATGAGAAACATCTTGTGCAACAGATCCATATCAATGGAAACAAGATTCCGACTACTTAAATGTTACATCGAGTCAGTTCTGTTTTATGGGTGTGAAGCATGGTCCATATAAGAGAGTACAACGAGAAATTTAGGCCATGGAAATGTGGTTTATAAGAAGGACGTTGAAGGTACCAAGGACAGCCAAGAAAACCAATGAAGAAGTCTTAAGAGAGGCTGGAGTTAAACAGCAAATTATAGCAAAGATCAGAGGCAGACAAGCGAGATTTATAGGAGCTTTTCTGAGAAGAGGAAAATTGGAACACACTGTGGCAACTGAAAAAATTGAGGGAAGAAGAGACAGAGGAAGACAGAGAGAGAAGTTACTGGATGGGCTGTCAGTGTGGCTAGGAAGAAAGTCACCGGTGGATCTAACAATCAACACAAAAGACAGGGAATTGTGGAGACAAATGATCGCCTACGCCACGCATTTAGAATGGCAGGGTTACATTTACCTTATCTTTGTTAGATAGCATGGAAGGATTACACTTACCTTATCTTTGTTAGATAGCCATGGAAGGATTACACTTACCTTATCTTTGTTAGATAGCCATGGAATGATTACACTTGTCTTATCTTTGTTAAATAGCCATGGAAGGATTACACTTACCTTATCTTTGTTAGATAGCCATGGAAGTATTACATTTACCTTATCATTGTTAGATAGCCATGGAAGGATTACACTTACCTTATCTTTGTTAGATAGCATGGAAGGATTACACTTACCTTATCTTTGTTAGATAGCATGGAAGGATTACACTTACCTTATCTTTGTTAGATAGCCATGGAAGGATTACACTTACCTTATCATTGTTAGAGAACATGGAAGGACTACACTTACCTTATCATTGTTAAAGTTGTGCGCGAACATAAAACTAGAAGAAATATGGAGATGCTGTTTTTTACCCGAGGAGAGTGAGACATTTACCTTATACAGCGCACCCCACCCCCCACCCCCCAGCGATAGCGGTAACCGGCAATTACCGGCAAATTACCGAATAAAAAAATCTTTGGAGATCGTCGATTACTGTAACCGGTTTATTTTATTTTATTTTTTTTATAGCAAAAAGCAATCAGTGAAATCGGTTGTAGGAAAATCGAGCCTGGAAGCTTATTATGCTCAATTTTGCATGAATGAAAATCGCCCAGTTTTGGCTTTGCTTCAGCATGTGAGCATGTTGTAAAGATTAAATCTAACTGCGAAATAAGACAACGGCAAAGTTCCACACGAACAATTAATCCTTTCTGGGTTTGTAAAGTGTGCTTCAATGGAAAGCCACAGTGTCACGCAATCCCGCTTCAGTGACCCGGCAGGAACATAGGCCCCCCCCCTGCCCCCGCTGATGCTCTGAGCCTCCATCCTAAATGAGATCTATCTCGAGGATCATGCGGCGATCTTGGTGATAGAAGCGAACAAAGAAGAAATAGAAGAAGAAGAAGAAGAAGATGATGATGATGATGACGATGATAATGAAGAAGAAGAAGATGATGACGATGATGATGATGATGAAGAAGATGATGATAATGACGATGATGGTGAAGAAGAAGAAGAAGAAGATGATGATGAAGAAGAAGAAGAAGAAGATGATGATGATGACGATGATGATGACGATGAAGAAGAAGAAGAAGAAGATGATGACGACGATGATGATGAAGAAGAAGAAGAAGAAGAAGAATTTTACTTTCATAAAAAAAACCCAAAAAGTACAAGGTACCAAATGTTGTATTGACAAAATAGGTATTTCGGGGCGTTCTTCATGAAAGACGCACACAGACAGGTACACCGCTCTCAAAACAATCTTAGCCTGATCACTGTCCCACCCTCCTTCCTCCTTCTCCTCCCACCCCAGCCGGTCCAACACCCCACCCCAACCCCAACCAGTCCAACACCCCACCCCAACCCCAACCGGTCCAACACCCCACCCCAACCCCAACCGGTCCAACACCCACCCCAACCCCAACCGGTCCAACACCCCACCCCAACCCCAACCGGTCCAATACCCCACCCCAACCCCAGCCGGTCCAACACCCCACCCCAACCCCAACCCCAACCAGTCCAACACCTCACCCCAACCTCAACCAGTCCAACACCCCACCCCAACCCCAACCGGTCCAACACCCAACCCCAACCCCAACTGGTCCAACATCCCACCCCCACCCCAAGCCAAAAAAACAACAACAACAAATAAGGTTTTGGCCACCGTTCTATTTTATTTACTAACGCATAAGCCAAAACGTGTTAATTAAAACACATTACCCGAAACACATTAATTAGAACCAAAACAGATTAATTGAAACACTGTAACTGAAACACAATAACTAAAACGCATTTAAAAAAAACACACTATATGAAACACATTAACTAACTGTCATGAACTGAAACACACAAATCAAGACACATGTGTAGATTAACTGAAATACAATATATGAAACACGTTAAATAAAACACATGAATTAACGAACGTTAACTAAAACACATTAACAAGCACTAGTTAAAAATTATTAGCTACTATACACTACATAACACATATTACCTAACACATATTAACCAACACATATTAACTAAAACTTAATAAGTTATACATATTAACCAACACATATTAACTAAAACATAATAACTTATACATATTAACCAACACATATTAACTAAAACATAATAACTTATACATATTAACCAACACATATTAACTAAAACATAATAACTTATACATATTAACCAACACATATTAACTAAAACATAATAACTTAGACATATTAACCAACACATATTAACTAAAACATAATAACTTAGACATATTAACCAACACATATTAACTAAAACATAATAACTTAGACATATGAACTAACACACATGAAGTAAAATAACGTTACCTAATATACTTTAAATAAATCAACAGGAAATGTTGGGCTCATTGACCGACTGATTTCCTGACTAATCTTAAGATGCTGCATCACCGCAGTCGGGACATTCCCATATCTGCTCCGCCGCCAGTTCCATAAACCAGCGTATGGTGTGTGTACTAAGTGTTCCTGTCATGCGCTGATAGTGGATTCTTCGCTGCCGTGCACATAGTGAGTTCATTCTTCTCCCGCTTTACTTCAATCCCCGGTCCAAATTCCTTAATTCTGCGCATATATATTTACATACGTATAAAGGTAAAAAAAATCATTGGAAGCAGCAGAAATGTGGTTTATTAGAAGAATGTTGCGAATCCCCTGGACAGCAAAA
>CM019714.1:19128649-19166149 GCA_009760885.1 Achatina immaculata
GTCCAAAGTTGTCACCACAGAAAATCCAGGCTTAGATTTCATAAGGTCTCTCCCAACAGATACAAAGAAATAAATATATGTACTATTTACAGAGATTTGAACGCAGGGCTTTCATGAGCTCAAACGCACCAGCCACAGCTCCCAACTTTCAAGAACCACAACTCGTATTCTGTACGAGGTCACAAAGAACATAAAGGAAAGATAATCCTCTTAGAGCTTTTGCATGCGGGAGAATGACAGAATAATATTTATAAAGCTGTAACAGCTTACACAACACAGCAGAGATAAGGGAAAGCGTTTGTATATTTTAGAAAGAAACTTCTTTGGGTGCAGATCAATACAAAGAGACGCATGTAGAAAGGGAAAACGCGCTTCATGGTCTGACAAAATGGAAACTTGGAGGTGAATCAGGTGCAGAAAACAACTTTGTAAAACTTTTAGACACACATGAAATGTTGCGTAAAATACTGAAATACTTACGTAAAATAACGCAGGTCATTTAAGATGAAATAAGAGAAGACCTAGTATAGAACAAGAGCACTTTATTTAAAACATATGTACCTTCTCTCATTATAAATTTTATGTAACTTTTCTCCTTGCACATATAACCGTTATGTAACTTTATTTCTTCCATATATAACCTTTATGCAACTTTTTTTCTTCAATATAAATTTATGTAATATTTTTCCCTGTATAAAGAGTATAATTTTTACGTAACTTTAAAAAAAAATATAACCTTTACGTATTTTTGGCTTTCTTCTATATGCGCCCTTTATATAATTTTTGTTCTTGTATATATAACCTCTGAAAGGAGTCTATTTTAAGTCCATATGGAATACCATCTAAAATTGTCAACATCATTAAGGGCTTCTACAATGGATATGTTTGTGCAGTCAAGACAGAAGAAGGGATGAGTGAATGGTTCCAGATTGAAACAGGTGTGAAACAAGGATTTATACTCCTTTGCTTTTTGGAATTGCAGTAGACTTCATAATGACAAAATGCTGCACAGGTAACACAGGTATTGACTGGGTACATGGGACCCAACTAGAAGATGACATAACTCATAACTCATCAGTATCAATGTGAATTCCATGCAAGAAAAAATGGATATTCTGTCTTCACTGGCTAGGAAAATAGGGCTTGAAATTAACAAGGACAAAACAAAAATAATGAAACTTCCCATTAATCAAAATGGAAAAATACACGTAGAAGGGACAGATATTGATGAAGTCAATCAATTTGCATACCTTGGCAGCTACATAGACCAGGATGGTGACACCAGAAAGGAAGTTATAATTAGAATTGCAAAAGCAGCATCGATCTTCTTGAATCTTGAGAACATATGGCATACAAAAACCAAGTTAAGACTTTCAATTCAAATGTGATATCCACCCTCATTTATGCATGCGAAAGCTGGAAAACAACTAAAGAAACAGACAAGAAATTAGACTTTTGAAAACAGATGCCTATGGAAAATACTCGGCATCAAGTGGAACGAATTCAAGAACAATGCAGAGATAAGACAGATGACTGAACAACAACCAGTCTCATGGGTGATCAGGAAAAGGAGATGGACATATGTTGGTCACGTGATGAGAATAAACGATCAGAGAATCCCAAAACAAGCTATCAAGTGGAACACAACAGGCCAAAGAAAAAGAGTTCCACGTGGAACTCTAAAGAGGACATTGTTAAAAGAGGCCAAATTAATAGGCATAATATCCCTTGATGAAATTGAAAAGCTCGCCGAAAACAGGAAAATTGGCGAACTACTATGCGAGCCCTATGTGACGTTTAACGGCACGGGAAGGATATAAGATATAAGAAAAGATATAAACTCTACGTATCTGTTTTAAAATATAACCTTCATGTAACTTTATTTTTTGTATATATAACCTTTATGTAACTTTTGTATTGTATATGTAACATTTATGTAATTATTTGTTTTCTTCTATACAGATCTTTATGTAACTAATTTCTCGTACATATATATATATATATATATATATATATATTATATATATATATATACATTATGTAACTTCTTTCTTGTTTATATAACCTTTGTGTAACTTTTTTCTTGTCTATATATATATATATATATATATATATTATATATATATATAACCTTTTATAATTTATTCCTATATATATAAATTTATGTAATTTTTTTCTTGTATATACAACTTTCACTTTACTTCTTGCATAAAACCGTATATAATTTTTTCTTTTATATATAACATTTATATATGTTTCTGTTGTTTTTTCAATACAGACAATTATGTAACTTTTATTGTATATATAACCTTTGAAGAATTTTTTCTTGTATATATAGCTTTTATAGAACTTGTTCTTGTATATACAGGGTCCGGCATAAAGCATAGCTGGATTTAATTGACGTAGTCCGCAGAAACTGAATACGTGTGAAAAAAAATGACGTCAGAGATGAAGCAGACAAATGGTCATTTTTAACAATGGCTTCTTTCCAAGCACAACATCGCGCATTCACCGTTGAAACTTATTTTAAAAGTGGAGAATCGTCTATTACTGTACAATGAAAGTTTCGTCGCCATTTTGAGTTGCATCCCTGTGATAATGTTCCCGATTAGAGGACAAAACAATTCTGAGGTGGGTTAAAAAATTTAAGGAAACCGCTAATTGCCTTAATAACAAGTCTGGTGGTCGTCCAAGAACTCAACAGACACCTGAACGAATTCAAGAAGTCTGCAACGCATTGCTGATTAGCCCTCGGCGATCTGCTGTTAGGAACGCTTTGGCACCTGGCATCCTCTTACTGTTAATAGTGATCTTTATATGCAGATGCTAACTGAATACTTCATTCTAGACTTGGCCAATAGAAATAATAGACTAATATGGTTTCAACAAGATGGAGCAACTGCCCACACAGCCCGTCAGTCCATGGCAATGCTGCGACAAGCATTTCCCAATTCTCTTATTTCCAGATTTGGGGATATTCATTGGCCGGCAAGGTCACCAGATTTATCGGTCACAGACTTCTTTTTGTGGAAGTATCTCAAGAACACGGTGTATGCTGGTCGACCACAGTCATTTGCAGACCTAAAAGATCGAATCCGACACTGCATTCAAAATATCCCTTTGAACATGTTAAATGGTGTTATGCAGGAATTTTCCAGACGCCTGGCTGAATGTATCAAATGTAATGGCGGTCATCTAATCGGCATAATTTTCAAAACCTAAATATTTTTGTCAGTAATAATAAAAATACCCACTTTTCTGAGTTCCATTTCACTTTTTTTTTTTTTTTAACCAAAAACATGTAAAATGTTTATTTATTTTCCATGTTTAAAATCCAGCTATGCTTTATGCTGGACCTTGTATACTCTTTATACAACTGTTTTTCTTGTATATATATATAACCTTTATAGAACTTTTTTCTTTTATATATATATATATATATATATATATATATATATATATCCTTTATAGAACTTTTTGTCTTGTATATATAACCTTTATGTCATTTTTTTTTCTTGAATATACTTGTATTTAACCTTTATGTAACTTTTTTCTTATATATAATCTTATAATTTAAAAATAAAATCTAGGACGGCAAATGCAGTAAGGCGTGATACTGACAACATAACACTTTCATGTGCCGAAGGTTTTGGAAAAAGAAGGCCTAATATCATATTCCCAATATGCCTTAATAGCATGGGTAGGGGGATTTTACTTTTTACCTCTACATAATCTTGTCTGTGAACGGGAAACTGCAGGCAAGCTTTTCTTCCATCTTCGTCTCATTCAGAAACTGGAACGTGTCCGAAATTCCCTAATGATCGTTATGTACAACGCACTTTTCCTTGTTTTTTTTAGACAGGAAGAGACCATGATCAAAGTTCAAAGGCACTTTTTGGTCCCTTCGGGATCAAAAATATTAATAAATATATTACTGATCTGTTTTGGACATATTAAACGTCATGATAATCAAGAGAAGACCGTCATGGAGGGGTACATAATGGGAAAAAGAAAGAGAGGAAGACCAAGGCGAAGATGGCTGCAAGACATCGTTGATGATCTGCAACTGGATGCATCAGCAGCAGGCCATCTTGCTCACAACCTAGAGGCCTACAGGAGAACTGTTAGGGAGGCAAAGTTCCGCAAGGGACATGCAAATGAATGAATGAATGCGCTGTCGAGATACAGAGCGGTAATTGTGCGACACGTAAACTAGTATCAGGCAGACAGACATAAGAGAGATAACAACTGCGGGAAAACTGGTTATAGTAATGAAAATAGATAGAGGTGCAGGGTTCAGTTTTACAAGAAAGATAGAAAGAGTGAGGAAAGTGGGCAGAAATAAGAATAGCAGAAAGTAAAATGAGTACATATAAATGAAGGACATACAACAATCCAGTATTTCGACAGAAGGCTTTTTTTCAATGATCACATACAAAAACAACACAACAGATAAAACCAAGAAAAATAGATGGAAAAAATATAGACTTGGGTTTTTTGTCCTCCTCCTTGTAAGAAAGTTGTGCACAAAATGAAGAGAGAGAGAGAGAGAGAGAGAGAGAGAGAGAGAGAGAGTGGGCGACAGAGAGAATGAATAATCTTTATTTTTAAAGGATAAAGAATGGCCACGCAGGCTCGTCTTACATTCTTCCCTTCATCACTCCATCTTACATTCTTCCCTTCATCACTCCATTTTTAATTCTTCCCACACACTCCAATTTAATACAAGTATACAAATTACATTTGAAAAAAAAACATCAAAAAGAGTGCAAAATTAAACTATTACATTCATAGTATAAGAGAAGAAATTAACCTACTAAAATGGCGCGAGTGCACACGCACACACGTGCGTATACACGCAAGCATACACACAAACAAAAATACATTTTCAGTACAGTTCTTTTAACATATACTCTTTAACGTTCATTAAAATAATTTCTAACGACATCTAACAAGTCACTTTTAGAACTATGTCCTTTTAGAACTTGATTGCTGACGAACAATGGCGAGAGAGAGAGAGAGAGAGAGAGACTGCGACTTCGAGTCAGTTTCATCTGATTCGCCTTAGTTTGGTATAACAATGCCAGATTCTCCTAATACATAGATTTCATTTGGAAAATTAAGACGAATTTTTTTTTAGAAAAATACAATAGCGTAAAGTACAAGTATATCAGTCATTCAGTTCCATCTTAGTCGTTTTACTTTCTGAAGAGAGATAGATATCCCCCTTTAAATTTCCCTCGTTGTATCTCCATTAGTCAGTACTGATCCAAGGTATTGAAATAATGAATTTTTCCTCATTGATACATATTTCAGCCTCCTTATTTGTTTTGTTAGTTGTCATCAATTTAGTTTTCTCTGCATTAAGATAGAGGCTTTGCTCTTAAAGTATATAGTATATACCTGTATTTATACTCCATTTTCATAACGTATCTTCATATAGGTAAACTGTATCCTCTATTTGCAACCAAAAAAAAATTAATGTATCAATTTTGCAACACAAGAGACCGAAGGAAAATAGGTCGACCACGTGAAACTCTAAAGAGGACATTGTTAAGAGAGGCCGAATTAGTAGCCATAAAATCCCTTGATGAGTTTGAAAAGCTCGCCGAAAACAGGAAAACATTTCGAACTACCATGCGAGGTCTATGTGACATTTAACGGTATGGAAATGATGTAAGATCAATTTTGCAAATCGATGGTGAATTTAATGTGACTGAATAAAGTATGGAAAAAAAAACTGTGGATAAAAAAGTACAATCTTGGCAGAGAACTGAATGCCGCTTTTCAGTAAAAAATTTCTCACAGGGATATAAATATCAGGGAAAGCTAAGTATCAGTAGCAGGATGAATATCCCAAGTTAAGGATATCCCAGGTTAAGGATGGACATCCCAAGTTAATTATGGACATCCCAAGTTAAGGATGGACATTCCAAGTTAAGGATGGACGTCCCAAGTTAATTATGGACATCCCAAGTTAAGGATGGACATCCCAGGTTAAGGATGGACATCCCAAGTTAATTACGGGCATCCCAAGTTAATGATGGACATTCCAAGTTAATGATGGACGTCCCAAGTTAATTATGGACATCCCAAGTTAAGGATGGACATCCCAGGTTAACGCCTGAACTACAGCATGAAGCCAGAAAGGCAGCAGGTTCACAAGGACCTGTTGCTAAGCGTACAAGAGGGAAAAACAAAACACGCTCTTGGTCGTGTCCTTGGTACGTGGTTCTTCAAGTGCTCTAATGTGATCAATCTTCACATCTTTCGTTAAGAAAAGGCAACGGCTAAAGAGAAAGAAACTCTTGTTGAGATCTTTTGTCTTTTTTAAAATTGGTTTTACTTAAGACATTACTTTACCTGTTTACTTTCAGCTCACGTACGCGTAGTCACAGGTAAAATGTGCAGCAAAAGCGGTCAGGTACGAAACAGATTATAATCTTAACACTCAAGACAGTTCTATAAAGTAAGAGATCACAGTTTTGTAGGATTAGATCTCGAAAAAATCGTGCACAGAACATTTTAGTTAGACGTGAGAGAAAGGAAAAAATCACAAGAGAATTTACCTGGGATTCGAACCACGGACTCTTGTAGGACGAGCAGCCGTCTAGCCACGAAGGATAAGCGTGGTAACGAACTGCGCTAACTCGCACCTGCTAGAGAGGGTTCCACGAACACAGAAGGTGCGATGATCATTAAGTTTCATGGAGTTTCATGTCTTGCCTCCTTTCTTGTCTACCTTTAAGCGTCAAGGCGACAGACTCTAAATAGGGCCCAGCATTCTGCTTCGTATAATGGGGTATTAAAGGTTTCTGTAATTTTCTCGCTGATGCTCGGCTGGTTTTGTTGCTGGTCTCCATAACAATTCCTGTTCCCCCCATCAAGACCAGCTTCTAGATGGGTTCCAGGATAACGTTGTTAGCTTTATGCCCAACCCCCTCCCCCCGGTTCATGATATGTGATGAAGCAAAATCCTGGTGACTTTTGCGATGGACATACACGTACAGGTATGTCGGTCACGTGATGAGAAGAAACAGTCAGAGAATCCCAAAAACAAGCTATCAAGTGGAACACAACAGGCCGAAGAAAAAGAGGTCGACCACGTGAAACACTGAAGAGGACATTGTAAAGAGAGGCCAAATTAGTAGGCATAATATCCCTTGATGAGGTTGAAAAGCTCGCTGAAAACGGGAAAACTTGGTGAACTACCATGCGAGCCCTATGTGATGTTTAACGGCACGTGAAAGATGTAAGATGTAAGAATTTTCTCCCTCCTATTCTTGCGTGGGTGGTCTCTCTGTTTCCAACAAAATTTTATCGTGAATGTTGTTTGTGATATACTATCGCAACATATGCCTATGAGACCTGGACACTTAACAAAACAGCTGAGAAACACATAAATGCATTTGAATGTAAATGCTACAGAAGAGTTCTTCAAATATCGTGGACGCAAAAAAGAACAAATATATCCATACTACAAGACCTTATTACTGAAGAAGGCTGGCTAGTAAAGAGGATTAACGAGAGAAAACTTAAATATTTTGGACATATTAAACGTCATGATAATTTAGATCCGTCTTGGAAAGATACATAATGGGAAAAAGAAAGAGATGAAGACCAAGGCGAAAATGTCTGCAAGACATCGTTGACGATCTGCAAATGGATGCATCAGTAGCAGGCCATCTTGCTCGCAACCGAGAGGCCTACAGGAGAGCTGTTAGGGAGGGAAAGTTCCGCAAGGGACATGCAAATGAATGAATGAATGAATGAATGATATACTGTCTGAAGGTAACCATGTAATATGTCCAAACTATTTGACCTGCTGGTTTCAGCATACAGTTTAATACTGGTGTTACTCCAACCTTTGCCCTGATAGCGTCATTTCTTATTTGGTCTCTTCTTGTCACATTTAGTATTCTCCTTAAACATCTTATTTCGGTCGTGATGATTTTTGTTTCTTTTAGTGTCCATGTTTGATACTGATAGCATAGAGTTGGGAGGAAAATTACGTTGTACAGTGATTTGTTTTTAAAAGTGTGTAATGTATTTGTTTTTCAGTAAAGGTGTCATTTGTCCACTGAACTGATTTGCTTTACTGCATCTGTTCTCAATTTCGACATCTATTTTCCCCAGCGGATGATACTGAAGTATCTAGAATTTAGAAATGGTTCACTTGTCTCAAGGTCTGAACGTCCAGAATGATCTTAGCTAGGATTTCCGCTCTGGCAGAGGGCATGAACTCCGTTTCTGTTTCAGCGCTATCTTTCAAGTTCTGATTTTCATATGATCTCGCTAAGTTGTCTATGTTCTGCTGTAGGTCTTTCTGATTTTGCTGTAAGTGCTTGGTTCGCCAGCAAAGAGGAGTTCACGGAGTTTGAAATAAAAATAAATTCTGAATTCCTGCTTTTGTTTCGTGGCACAGGCTAGAATTCACTCATTGTGTGAAGTGTTTTGTCCCTGGGAACTGGAATTCATACTTCTCCATTTTGTGCAGTCCTTGGTATTTAAAATTACATGAACACTGCTTGCGTTTTTATGTCCTTTCTGCATTTAGTTAGATCTTTTAAGTCTTCTCCCTCTCTCTATTCCTTCCGCTTTCTCTCTCTCTCTCTCTCCCTCGCTCTCTTCTATCTCTTCCTCCCTCCCTCTCTCTCTTCTATCTCTTCCTCCCTCCCTCTCTTCTATCTCTTCCTCCCTCCCTCTCTTCTATCTCTTCCTCCCTCTCTCCAATTTCTCCCTGTTTTAATTCCTAACCCTAATTCGTAACCCTAATTCTTAACCCTTTGGAAATAAAGATCAATCAATCAATCTGTCTTCCTCCCTCCTTCTTTCTCTTTATCTGTCTGTCTGTCTGTATGTCTGCCTGTCTATTGTTTTCTCTCGAGTTTGTCAGAGGTTGTGAGGTTCTACTTTCAGGTCTGTTTTTTCCCTGACCTGCTGGCACACTGGAGCTTGCTAGCTTGACTCTGCGCATTTTTCTGTGTCTAGCCAGAGAAGCCACATAAGCCACCTCCCAGGTTGAGCATTAGAGACACTGATAACAAACACGAATGTACCAGTCAGCGCACTAAACCATTTCCCTGTTCAAACACCCAAAGGAACATCTGCTGTATAAGACTTCGTATTTACGGAAGGAACTTGCCGTTTAGCTTCCTTCTCTTATCTGTTGCGGGAAGCACGAAGATGTTGCCCTATTTGCCAGTCAGCGACTCGAACCTGGCACGACAGCCATCAAAGCTGGCAGATCACAGACCCTATTTCACCTCTCCGCTGGTCCCCCCAAGCAACAAACCTAGCCAGAACCTAACCAGGCTAATGGTGGCAAAGATCACCATAGTCTCCATGGCGGTGGAGTCTGCTAAAGAGGATATCAAAAAGTAGCCCGCGTATCTCATCAATAAATCTTTGATTGTCTTTGTATCCATGATATTGTAGTATTAAAACAAAAAGATAATAATGAAGTGATAATGTATGTTATTTATAATGTTGCGTACATTTTATTCTCATTTTCTATGGTATGGATGGAAAGGGTGATTGTACACTACACACTGACATATTACACAAATGAAAAGAAACATAGTTAAACAGTTCTACAAATAATCATAAGCTTCTATTGTTAAAATCATCATTTTACACAGTTAGCAAAATCAATAAATGAATCATCAATTTATATGTTAGTCATCAGCTTATATTGCTATCAACCTAATCACTAAACAATTTCCTAAGATTTTTAGGTTCGATCCAGATTGTAACAAAAGAATCTAACTGGCAAGAACATATTCACATGCATATGCATACAATCAGTAACATCAGTTAAGTGCACATAAAAACACACTTCCACATTCCACAAACGAATATCAAAATCTTACATAGAACTATTACACCCTCACTGTATTATGATTATTCATCAGCATTCATGACACAATCACTAACAAAATATTTACCTAAGTGGATGGGGACTGATCGAGGGAGCCCACAACACAGCTTGCATTCATCCACATCACATAATAAAAACCCATACTAACCTAACAAGGTTAGCGGGGTAGGGGTATCCCCTATGAAAGGAGAAGTAAGACGCCTCCTTACTTCCGTCAGTCTACGGGACACCCTTGGGCAAGGTGGAGTACCCGTATAGCCTCCCGATCAGGGTGACGTGAAGCCATGGGAGCAGGTGGTGGATGGAATGGGAGAGCAGCTGACAGATAATGTTGGTTATGGTCACCATTCTATGATGGTAGGCAGATGATCTCAATGTAGGGACAATGGCTGCGATCACTGACTAGTACAGTCACTGCCCGGAAGGAAAGCAATGGTAAACTATCTTCTGGAAATATACCAAGAAACCCAGACAGGAACATGGAAAGTCAAATAGAAAAAAGATCTGGTGGTGAGTCCCCCAGGCTAAATAGATCTACTTTTAACACTGGGGAAGAGTGTGAGACAGAGGTCAGTACTAGTAATTGTGATGACGGACAAAATCCTGACAGTGTTACCAAGAAAAACTCCTGCATCAAACTAAAAAGAAATAAGAAGTATGTATGAGGGGAAGTATCAAATAATAAGTGACGAGATGAAAAGAACGGGGATACACATTTTGGGAATCTGTGAACATCGATGGAAATGATCAGAACACTTCAAGAGCGAGAATGATAATATCTTTATATACTCTGGTGGAGAATTAGGAGGAAAGAATGGAGTGGCTTTTTACTTGGACATTACTAAGTTACAATCCAGAAAGTGATAGAATCCTAACAATCAGACTTAAGGGTAGTCCTAGAAATGTAACAATCATCCAGATATATGCACCTACATCAGCAGAAGAAGAAGAGGAAGTAGAAGATTCTTATAACAAATTGCAAACGACGATAAGTCAGGTACGTAAAAATGATATTGTATTAATAATGGGGGATTTTAATGCAAAGATTGGTATAGAAAGAGCAGAAGATGAAGGATATGTTGTAGGGAAATTTAGCATAGAACATAGAAATGAGGCAGGTGACAATCTAATGGCTTTTTGCGTGGAAAATGAGCTAATGATCGCTAACACACTTTTTAAACATCAAAGAAGACTTTACACATGGACATCACCTGATGGGAAAACTAACAATCAAATAGATTACATTTTAGTGCAAAGAAGGTGGAGATCAAGTATAACATCAGCAAAAACTTTACCAGGTGCTGATTGTGACACGGACCATGAGTTATTAATAGCAGACACGAAGATGAAGATAAAAAAGACAGTTATGGGATCAAGACCACTCCGATTTGATCTTACAAAAATAATCAGAACAATATGGTATAGAAGTGAAGAAACGTTTCAAAAGCCTGATGGATGAACAGGAAGAGATGGACCAGATGATTTGGCTACCCAGGCCAGAGATATCTTAATAACAGCTAAAGACATGGTTCCAATAAAGAAAACACAAAAGAATGGATGGATTACAGCAGGCACACAAGAACAGATAAAACAACTTAGAGAAATGAAGACGCAATGGAAAGTTATAGACAACAACAAAGAGGAATATACATCTTTAACAAAAGAAGTACGAAGAAACATAAGAAAAGACCAAAAAAAAACCCAATATATACAAGATTGCTGTGAAAGAATAGAAGTACATCAGAAGTGTGGAAGAGATAGTGAAATGTTTAAAGAGCTGAAGACATTGACAAGAAGTGTCACACCTAAGCTAAATGTAATTTGTGATGAGATGGGGAATACCTTGACAGAGACAGAGGAAATTATAAGAAGATGGAAGGAATATTGCAAAGGAATGTATTGAACAACCTATTGTGGAAACAGAAATCAGCAGTGTGAATTATTATTGGAGGAGAAAGAACCCGAACCGACAATAGAAGAAGTTTTATGGGCAATAAAGAATCTGAAAAATGGTAAATCACCAGGATGTAATAACAGCTGAACTTATTAAAGCAGGAGTTAAAGAATGTGCAACAATCTATCATGCACTATGTAAAAAGATATGGCATTCAGGTATTTGGCCAAATGAATGGAAAAGAACTATATTCATACCACTGCCAAAAAAGGGTAACCTGAAATTATGCACAAACTACAAAACTGTTGCCCTGATTAGTCATGCCAGTAAAATTCTGTTAAAAATCATAATGGGTAGACTTTATAAGAAAATAAAAGAAGTCAGTATAGTCCAAGCTGGTTTCAGGCAAGGAAGAGGATCAAGAGATAATATATTCAATATAAGATTAATAACAGAGAAATGCAGAGAGTTTAATGTGAATCTATATTTATCTTTTATAGACTACTCAAAGATATTTGATTGTGTACAACACCAGAAACTGTGGGAAATAATGGAAAAAATGGGATTTCCAACACATTTGATACAATTAACATCACAGATGTATCTAGACCAACAAACAGCAGTAAGAATAAATGGTGAAACAACAACTTGGTTTGACATAAAAAAGGGGGCCGTCAATAGTGCATATTGTGTAGTTTGGCCTCGTAAGTAATGATTATAGTTGTTATTATTATTAATGAATATAATTATGAAAATATACTGTAAACAAAATATTAACATCTAATAGCCATGGAGAAATGTGGATAGGAAAGGAAGAGAAAGGTATAGAACTTCCATGACACTAGAACAAAACGCGGACAAAAGTAAACAGTGGAAACAGTGAATAGAAAAAGACGAGACTCAGTGACGCTGAGATATAAGTAATACAAAAGAAGGACGCCAGAAAGTAGGATAGTCCAGTGATAACAACGCAGTGACTGGACGTTGACTCGTATAAACAATAGAAAAGACAAACAGAAGAAACAAACACAATGAAAAAGCTAGGACACAATAAAACCTCTCACATGAAAATAACAATTGTGTAGACGAAACTGACACAAACAGACACGCATTAGGACGCAATTGCACACGGTTTTTAAATAAAGGAGTGATCAACTCGGCCAGCTGACCAATTAAATATTCAGAGGCGAGGCCTATTGGACAATTGACTTACGAGAGATAAGTTACGGAGCAGTTTGAATGTCAGACAATCCGAACGCTCATGGGAACTAGTGGACATCTTAAGAGTGCAGGCAAAATACTTATTGGTTAATCCGTCAAGCTGGGCATGAAGATAAAAAGGCGAGCGGAGAGAGAGGGAAAAACAAGAAGCACGGAAGTACAGGAAAGACAGGAGAGGACAAAGAAGTATAGAAGTCCTGGAGAGAGGAGACAGAGGAGGGAGCCCGAAGACGAAAGAACAGACAATCAGAGAACCAAGTAGGACGAAGAAGTACGGGAATACAAGAAGAAGAAAGAAGGTCCGACCAGAACAGCCGAGAAGCCATCAGATGGGAGATATGAACAGAAGTCCAGAGAAGAGGCAAGTAGATTTGCTCGTTGGTACACTGCGATTGAGAGACGGCCGAGGAGGACCGTCAGAAGAAATCAGAAGACAGACAAGAGAAGAAAGAGGACGAGACGATATAAAATCAGAAGTAGTGTTAGGCGGAAGATGGTTTTCAAGTGATGAAGAAGAATTGACACTTCTGAAACTTTGAGTAAAGTGATTTTAGACGAGAAACTAGCTGACCAGGGGTTGCATATGTGATATAATACTGAGATAGGAAATGTTCTCGTATCAAGTGTAGAATATTGTGAATTTGAGAAATTGAGACATGCTGCATGTAGAATATGGTAGAGTTTGATACTGTGAACAAATTATTAAGTGTTTCAATCTAAGTGACGTAGTCGACAATACAACTTGAACTTATTTGTTAAAATAAATGAATTCTGTAGAGAATATTTCATCGGACTTCCTCTGATCTAGTGAAGTGTAATGTTTTGGGAAACCTGTGATGTGTAAATCAAGAGCATCTGTAATATTAAATTCTATGATATAGAACGATTCAAAAATATATGATTCACATTTGACAATATTATAATTGTCGCTTTACTTATTTAACTTATATACTGAAAATATAATGAGGAATGTTAGAGAAGATGTAGACAAGGAATATTATGACGCCATAACAACTGGATGTTATGAAATGCGAGAGACTTGATATGCTGATGACACAGTATTACTGTGCACAACACAAAAGGGAATGGAAAAACTAATTATGTCAGTCCGTAAGAACAGAGAAGAACAAAACCCCTATCTTAATGCGAATAAAACTAAATTGATGACAACTGACAAAACAAACAAGGCAGCTGAAATATGTATCAATGAGGAAAAAATGGGAAAAGTGGAAAGCCCTGAATATCTTGGATCACTACTAACTAATAAAAGAGATACAATGAGGGAAATTAAAAGGAGGACATCTATCACTCTTCAAAGAGTAAAACAACTAAAGAAGCTGTCAAGAGGAACAGACAGAATTATAAAAACAAGATCTTTAAGGGCATGCATCTTTTTCATCACAACATATGCCTGTGAGACATGGACACTTAACAAAACAGCTGAGAAACACATAAATGCCTTTGAATGTAAGTGCTACAGAAGAGTCCTTCAAATATCATGGACACAAGAAGAGAACAAATATATCCATACTACAAGAACTTAATATTGAAGAAGGCTGGCTAGTAAAGAGGATTAAGTAAAGACAACTTAAATATTTTGGACATATTAAACGTCATGATAAGCTACAGAAACCGCCTTAGAAGGGTACAAAATTGGAAAAAGAAAGAGAGAAAGAGCAAAGCGAAGATGGCTGCAAGACATCGTTGATGATATGCAAAATAGATGCATCAGCAGCAGGCCATCTTGCTCACATCTGAGAGACCTACAGGAGGCAAAGTTCCGCAAAGGACATGCAAATGAATGAATGAATGAATGAAATGACTAACCTAACACATATTGGTTCTCATCCGACGAATAAAATTTCTCATTTGCGCTTGAACAATAACGTGACTCCCCCGATCACTGGCCAGAGACGGTCCTCCAGAACTGCACATTTCCGGTACAGCCTGTCTCTGACCATTATTCTTTTACTCTAGGGTTGCCAACCAACACAGGTAACTATTGAGCTTATCTATTCCCTGCAATATTCCAAGTGCCCTTCTATAACATGTGTTAGGTGTTCAGGTTTCGCATTGGTATTGTGCCACAGTGCTTACATTAAGTTCTTACAGCTTGTATAGCTTTGTTTTCTTGTTGGTACTTTCCCACATGTACTTCATTTGCGCAAAGTTTCCTCGATGCTTCCGCTAGTCCCTTTTTTATTTCCATTGCGCAGTCACCATTCCTGGTGATGACTGAGAACTTAGATATTCGATATTTATGTATGTTTATCGGAAATGGCCACAAATTATCAAACATAACAACAGCCTAAAAACTAAGTTCAGTTATCTGCTGTCAGTTAAACTGAATTATGTTTGAGATCCTCTTTTCATCCAAATAAGGAACTGACTGAAAATTCAGATGTCTTCGTACGTGAGTACATGTGTGTGTGTGCGCGCTTGCGTGCACCGGTAGGTGATAGAAAGCCCGAAGTTAATTAACTCAAACATTTCTTTCTGGGAACTGTCTTCTTCTTCAATATATTAGACGCCGACAATCTTATTGCTGGAGACGGATATTGCCGGTTAAGCAGACGGCCTCCTTTACAATCTTTGGAATAATAGACGGAAATACGCGTACATGCGATATTACAATAGCCCGTGTTAGATGTTCGGAATAACAGATGGAACTGGAGATGGGAATGCATAGATGGGGATGCTGGGTAGCTAGACGTCCTGTTGTTTTCTTTATTTGCTAATATTGCCATTCGGGAAAGGATGAAGGGACGCGAATTAGCAGGAATAAACACAATGACAGACAGATGGTCGTGGGAGAATGGCCAGGCGTTCATTCAGAGAAAAGCTCGTCAGATGAACGTATAGAAAGATCTTAATAGGAGAAAATAAACATTGGAAGACAGGCAATGAAAGAGCTGGACATATTCTGGCTGGTAGATGAAGCAAGGAGAGAAAGACAGGCAAAGAGAGAGCCGGACATATTTTGGCTGGTAGATGAAGCAAGGAGAGAAAGACAGGTAAAGAGAGAGCCGGACATATTTTGGCTGGTAGATGAAGCAAGGAGAGAAAGACAAGCAAAGAGAGAGCTTGACATATTTTGGCTGGTAGATGAAGCAAGGAGAGAAAGACAGGCAAAGAGAGAGCTGGATATATTCTGGCTGGAAAATGAACCAAGGAGTGAAAGACAGGGGATGGAAAAGAACGAATGAACTTTCAAAGGGTGAAGAATTGTTCACGCAAGCAAGTCTGGTATTCTGCCCAGAGTAAACGATAGTTAGATAAATGGACAAATACATGGAATGAAAGATTTATGACTGAATGAACAAGCCGTTGAGCGAAAGACATACAGCGCAGATCACCAGAAGTAAAATAAATTCCCCCTTTGTTAAACAGGTAGGAAAAAATGAGTATATCTTATCTTATATCTTATATCCTTCCCGTGCCGTTAAACGTCACATAGGGCTCGCAAAGTAGTTCGACAATTTTTCCTGTCTTGGGCGAGTCTTTCAACCTCATCAAAGGATTTTATGCCTGTTAACTTGGCCTCTCTTAACAATGTCATCTTCAGAGTTTCACGCGGTCTGCCTCTTTTTCTTCGGCCTGTTGTTTTCCACTTGATAGCTTGTTTTGGGATTCTCTGATCATTATATATATATGACTCCGTACATTACCTGCGTTACCCTACAATATTTAAAGGTTTAAGTAAATTTAGTACGTAAGACTGTTTTGTCATTGTTGATAAAAAGTAATTTATCAAGAGTCACCTACTCGTAATTAAGAAGAAGTATAAAAGATAAACTCGTCTAGAAATTTATAGAACATAGAGAAGGAAGCTTAAAAAAAAACATTGCAAATCATGTTTCCATATTTCTTTTCTACATGGGGATGAAGATGCCTGTCCGATGAGGCAATCAGCGACCCATATCTGACCAAGACCCTGTCCTACCTCTCCGTTGGTACCCCTAGGAACAGGCCTAGCCTGGCTAACGGGGGCAGGGATCGCCATAGTCCACATGATGGTGGAGCTTACTAAAGAAGCACTGCACACCCCCTGCTTTTTAGCTGTGCTCCGGGACTGAAAAACCAGCTCCCACGCCGACACGATGCTGTGCCTCAACATCTCTACAGCATCGGCTGCAAAGAACACCAGCTCGCAGTTACAAGGGGGTTCGTACAAGCACAAGTTCTTTTCATTTTCTTTTCACATATGTTCCTATACAAAATTATGCGAATATTACTCGTATCTTAGTCTGTTTTAAGCAGTAGTTTTCCTCATTCTCTGCCTGTTTAAACGAGGCTCTCTCAACTGCACAGCTTCCAGGTTCCCAAGAATCCTTGGGGCCATAGCTATTAACTCTTTTCATTTCTGAATTAAATTCCATGCACTGACAGAATAATTTCTGCTGAGAAATCCTGGTAGACAGAACCTGGAAGGAAGTTATTCTATAATTTAAGGTAATGATTGAGTTAGAAACGTGCTACCTTCCATTTTATTTAGGTAAAGGTAACGGTAAAATCCCAGGGTTCACGTCATTAATAAATATTAGGGATACGGTGATAGATCCCTATTTCCAAGACCTTCGGCACATGAAAGTGTGATGTGGTCAGTATCACGCATGGCCGCATTTACCATCCCAGATTTCTCGGGTACCTACTTTTAGAGGCTGGGTGGAGCCCGGGGGCCTTTTTTGACCTGATGGTGACAGAAAAAAAAATACCCCACTGTTGGGACTTGAACCCGGTACCACCGGATTAGTAGACCGAGCCCCTAACCACTCAGCCAACCAGGCCGCCATTTTATTATACTCAGCCTAAATATCACTATGAGCATTGACTGGTACAGACGAAGAAGATGTATCAACCCTGCCAGTGTTGTTTCGGGGTGAAAGAGTTAAACGTTAACTTTCTTCTACTTTAAAGACGTAGCTTAGGGAGGCATTTGTATTGCTGCAGGATATGATGAATTTCATGGGCAGAAAAGAAAAGAAAGAAAGAAAGAAAGAAAGAAATAATAAATCAAATGAAGCTAAAAAGAGAAACAATGAAAAAAACAATAGAACCAGACAATTAAAATGTTTCGATCATATCAAACTACAGTAACAGCAGACAGTATTGCGTGGATATACGTCGAAAGAAAAATTGTAAACAAAGCAGTTTTAGACGTTAGAGAAAGGAAAATGACAAGAGAATTATCCGGAACTTGAATCATGGTCTCCGGTAGAACATGGTTCCGTTCTCAGATAATTCTCCTGTCATATTTTCTTTCTCTCATGTCTAAAAGTGCTTTGTTTACGATTTTTTTTTAGGTCTAATCATACAACTCTGTGTTCTCTTACTTTACTGTGCGAAAGCCTTGTTGTTTCCTATTTATAAACATTTATATTCCGTCATATCAAGAGGCATATTCATCTTACATCTTACATCCTTCCCATCCCGTTGGACGTCACATAGGGCTCACGTGGTAGTTCGCCAAGTTTTCCTGTTTTCGGCGAGCTTTTCAACTTCATCATCATCATCATCATGTGCCGTGCCGACTGGCGTTGGCTATTATGCTTCTTCAGAGTACACGATCCTTCATGCAGGCCATCAGCTCATTTGGTGATCTCCTCTCACACCATCCTGTCAGACTGTCCAGTATCATTTCTCTTGGTCTTCCTCTTGATCTTCTTCCTTCTATTTTTCCTGTTGTTATAATATTTTCAATGCCCCCTCTTCTCATTGCATGTCCTATGAAAGTACATTGTCTCTCTCTTATCTTTTTGACAAGGTTTTTTGTCTTCAAGGGATTTTATTTTATGCCTACTAATTTTGTCTCTCTTAACAATGCCCTCTTTTGGAGTTTCACGTGGTCGATCTCTTTTTCTTCAGCCTGTTGTGTTCCACTTGATAGCTTTGTTTTGGGATTCTCTGACTGTAATACAGTAATGAAAATCACATTATGGGAAAAAACTAAGAGGAAAAAGGAGCAGGAGGAAGACAATGATATGGACTGGTGGAAAACATAAAAAGATGGACTGAACTGAAGTTTGGCCGGGCGCACTGTGAAAACAAAAGATGGAGCAAACTGGAGAATCATTGCGGTCAATTTTCCATTGGAAGAGGGCGCATGATGATGATGATGATGGTGATAACAGAAATAAGGCAAAAACTGATGTCATGAGCTTACAACGGCTGAGAAACTGTCTGTCTGATAGATACACAGGTATAGGTTAGTTAACAAAGTCTGTAAAAGATAGAGAAAAGAAAACTATATTGTCTTCTTGTATATTTATGTTGAAATTTGTGAACAATATTTTCCTTATGTTCATTTTCAGTAGCCACTGTCTAAAATTGGTAGTTACACATATATACAGACAGGAGTCAGAATGGTAGATATACAGTTAGGCAGACAGTCAGACAGGCAGCCAGAGTCTCATATTGACAGATTTACACTTAGACAGACAGGCAGCGTCTCAAATCGATAGACGCATGCGCAGACAGACAGTGAGACAGGCAGTACGTGTCTCAAATTTATAGATATACGCTTAGACATAGTCAGATATATAGCAATATTTCAAAATGGTAGATATACACAGATAGAAAGAGAGTCAGAATTAGAGACAACAATACAATACTTGTCGTGAAAATGTATTACTGTATTCTCTCTCTCTCCTCTCTCTCTCTCTCTCTCTCTCTCTCTCTCACACACACACACACACACAATCTTCTCTTTCTCCTGTTCTCCGAAAGAAAACAAATTTTTTTAAAAAAAAAGCATTTTCATTGCAAGGACACATTCAATACCTCGGACCAGTTAACAATTCCAAACCCATTTCGATTTTCTGAAACTTGCCAACAATTCTGAAACGTATATGCCGATATATTCTACCAAGGGAGATGTCTTACAAAAACTGTTTGCATTAGACATTCTGTGCTGAAACATATCTATAGCGCTAGTTCCGTACTGTTTTCTATATAACTCAAATCAATCAGGCAGAGCATTTAAGATTCTTAACAAGCGGCATTCTCCGTCTGTCTCAGATATTTCCGCTTATTCAGATATTTCCGCCTATTTAGATAAGATGTAGTGTCAGAGGAGCAAAGATGGCGGTGATGAACTAGAAGTTCAGACTATATGGAAATCTAAAAAAGATCTAAGCACGAAGATGAAAATCAGGATATTTAAGAGTAATGTTCTAAGCGTACTACTACATCGACGTGAATTCTGGAAAATCACCAAAATTATAGAAGGCAATCTTAATTCTTTCCAGACTAAATGTTTATGAAGAATTAGAAGAATATTTTGGCCAAACACCGTAAGAAATAATATCTTGCTGGCAGAAATTGTTGAAGAAAGACGCTGGCGATGGCTGGGACATGTGCTCCGAATGACTGACAACTCACTACCAAAAACAGCACTAAGATGAACACCACAGTAAGGGTAGACCAAAGGAGACATGGAGAAGAACAACAGAGAGGATGCTGAGCAATAGAGGGCTCACCTGGGAAAGAGCGGAATAAAAGGCAAAGGGCAGGCGTTTGTGGAAAATCCTTGCGGAAGTGCCTATGTGCCTTGGGTACTTAAGATTCAGGGAGGGAGAGAGAGAGAGAGAAAGAGAGAGAGAAAGAGAAAGAGAGAGAGATAAAGAGAGAAAGAAAGAGACAGAGAAAGAGACAGACAGAGAGAAAGAAGTTCAGGGCATTTATCAGAGAAAGAGCAAAGTTTCAATCCCACTTCTTAGAGGTTGCCCTAATTACAGGCTACTGCACATCTTTGGCCAGGCTGACAGAGTAGGGCTCTAATACCATCCGAGCAGAGGGTGGAGTCTTCAAAGGGTAGCCTGATTTTGTTAGGTCCAGTGTAATCAAGTCTCTTCAAAAGCATGGGAGGGCCATGGGCGAATATTTGGTGCAGTGAAATTAAGGATGAAAAGAAATAAGATGATGAAAGGGAAGAAGAAAAGGCTGTAGTAGTAGTAGTAATAGTAGTAGTAGGAATATTAGAAGTTGTAGTAATATTAGGAGTAATACTAGTAGTAGTAGTAAAGGTAGTAGTAATACTAGTAGTAATAGTAATAGTAATAACAATAGTAGCAGTAAAAGTAGTAATAATACTAGTAGTAGTAGCAATAGTAATAACAATAGTAGCAGTAGTAGTAATAGTAGTAGTATAGTAGTAGTGGTAATAGAAGCAGTAGTAGTAGTAATAGTAGCAATAGAAGTAGTAGTAATACTAGCAATAGTAGTAATAGTAGTAGTAGTAATAGTAGCAATAGAAGTAGTAGTAATAGCAATATAGCAATAGTCGTAATACTAGTAGTAGCAGTAATACTAGTAGTAATAACTGTAGTAGTAGCAATAGAACTAGTACTAATACTAATAGTAGTAATAGTAATAGTAGTAGTAGTAATAACTGTAGTAGTAGCAATAGCAGTGGTAGTAATACTAGAAGTAGTAGTAGCAGCAGTAGTAGTAATACAAATAGTATTAATAGCAGTAGTAGTAATACTAGTAGTATTAATAGAAGTAATAGTAACACTAGTAGTAGTAATAACTGTAGTAGTAGCAATAGCAGTGGTAGTAATACTAGAAGTAGTAGTAGCAGCAGTAGTAGTAATACAAATAGTATTAATAGCTGTAGTAGTAATACTAGTAGTATTAATAGAAGTAATAGTAACACTAGTAGTAGTAATAACTGTAGTAGTAGCAATAGCAGTGGTAGTAATACTAGAAGTAGTAGTAGCAGCAGTAGTAGTAATACAAATAGTATTAATAGCAGTAGTAGTAATACTAGTAGTAGCAACAGCAGTAGTAGTAATACTAGTAGTAGTAATACTAGTAGTAGCAGTAATACTAGTAGTACTAATAGTAGTAGTAGTAATAGTAGTAGTAGTAATACTAGTAGTAATACTAGTAGTAGTAATAGCAATATAGCAATACTCGTAATACTAGTAGTCGTAATAGTAGTAGTAGTAATAGCAATATAGCAATACTCGTAATACTAGTAGTCGTAATAGTAGTAGTAGTAATACAGGTAGTAGTAGTAGTAATATTATTAGTAGTAGTAATACTAGTAGTAATAATATTAGTAGTAGTAATACCAGTAGTAGGAATAACAGTAACAGTAATACTGGTGGTAGTAATAGTAATAGTAGTAGTAATTCTAGTAGTAGCAATAGAACTAGTACTAATACTAATAGTAGTAGTAATAGTAGCAGTAGCAAGAAAAATCTAGAAAGTCTATGTCCCGAAAAACCTGGAAACCAGGTGTGAATTATTAGTGGCTTCACATTTCTAGGCCTTTGTTTTCCCAGGTAAGCCTGAGGTACCCATTTTTTTCAGGCTGGATTGATCCTGATGCCGGTAGGTCCGAAAAAAAAATTCCGCTCGAGTACAACATCGAACCGGGTACATTTTGATCATCAGCTGAGTGTACTAGTTACTACACCGTGCGTCACAAAACAAGTAAAACGAGGTTTTAAAAAGTAAGTCCAAAAAAAAAAACCTATCTTAAAAACCCCGAAAACAGAGCTTAATCTGTTTCACTGTTGCATAGATGTTTTTTTTTTAAATTTCGGAAAAACTTCGAGTTATTTGAAATAAATGAATTTTTTTCCCGCAATAATATCGTCGGAATGGAGGTACAATGAGGGAAATTAACAGGAGGACACCTATCGCTCTTCAAAGAATAAAACAACTAAAGAAGCTGTGGAGAGGGCAGACAGATTTACAAAAACAAGATTTTTAAGGGCATGCATCTTTCCCATAGCAACATATGCCTGTGAGACCTGGACACTTAACAAAACAGCTGAGAAACACATAAATGCATTTGAATGTAAATGCTATAGAAGAGTCCTTCAAATATCATGGGCACAAGAAAAGAACAAAAATGTCCATACTACAAGAACTTAATATTGAAGAAGGCTGGTTAATAAAGAGGAATAAGTAAAGAAAACTTAGATATTTTGGACATATTAAACGTCATGATAATCTAGAGAAGATCGTCTTGGAACGGTACATAATGAGAAAAAGAAAGAGAGGAAGACCAAGGCGAAGATGGTTGCAAGACATCGTTGGTAATCTCCGAATGGACGCATCAGCAGCAGGGCATCTTGCTTAGAACCAAGAGGCCTACAGGAGAGCTGTTAGAAAGGCAAAGTTCCGCAGGGGACATACAAATGACTGACTGACTGAATGACTGACGGAGTACCGTCGGCAACATTTGCTATGGTGAGCCTGGATTCTTTTTGTAACATTCCTTTCCCTGACTCTGACATTTTCATAAATCTGTGGTTGACATTTTACACCGTAGATTTACTCAGTCATCTTTGGGTAGAGACTATCTGAAACGCAGAAATAACCATTGATTGTTTGACTAACCGACTGTTGTATTCAACAGTTGGTAAGTCAACATTATGCCTTATATTATACGAAATCCTATGGTGATAGTGTACTTTACGTTTGAATCTAATACGTTACTCCTACATTTGTATTTTATACGTTACTCCGACGTTTGTGTCTTATACGTTACTCCGTTTGTATCTTACTAGTTACTCTTATGTTTGTACCTTATACGTTACTCCTATGTTTGTATCTTATACGTTACTCCTATGTTTGTATATTATATGTTACTCCGATGGTTATATCTTATATGTTACTCCTACGTTTGTATTTTATACGCTACTCTGACATTTGTATTTTACAAGTTATTCCGACGTCTGTATCTTATACGTTACTCCAACGTTTGTGTCTTGTATGTTACTCCGACATTTGTGTCTGACACGTTACGCCCATGTTTGTATCTTACACGTTACTCTGATGTCTTTATCTTATACGTTACTCCGACGTTTGTACCTTATACGTTACTCCAACATTTGTATCTTATACTTTACTTCTATGTTTGTACCTTATACGTTACTCCGATGTTTGTACCTTATACGTTGCTCCGACTTTTGTATCTTACACGTTACTCCTATGTTTGTGTCTTATACGTTACTCCAATCTTTGTATCTTATATGTTATTCCGATGGTTGTGTCTTATACATTACTTTGATGTTTGCACCTTATACGTTACTCCGATATTTGTATCTTATACGTTACTCATGTGTTTGTATCTTATACGTTACTCCAACATTTGTACCTTATATGTTAATCCGACGTTTTTACCTTATATGTGTATGGGGGTAATCTAGCAGTGGATGAGAGTATATATGATGACGCATGTCGTAAGTAGTAATAGCTCAGCATACAGAAACATCCACATAAGCGAGCACTTCACGCTGATTTTTTTTTACCTCGATTCAGAAATAAAGAATAAAGAACCAGTCCAAGCATGAGTCAGCAGCTAGTAAGTCAATATTATGCGTCATAAACGAAATTCACCAAATTCAGATTTATACATTTCGTGTTTAATCGCTTTCTCATCACTCATGCAGACGGATAAATACTCACATACTTCCATACATCCATCCTCTAGCCCTCACATGGTTGTTCTCTTTCTAGAAGTCCCGACATAATCCCATTTCGTGACCAAGTTTAATAACAGCTCTTTAACATGACCAAGTTTAATAGCAGCTCTTTAACATGACCAAGTTTAATAACAGCTCTTTAACGTGACCAAGTTTAATAACAACTCTTTAACGTGACCAAGTTTAATAACAGCTCTTTAACGTGACCAAGTTTAATAACAGCTCTTAAACGTGACCAAATTTAATAACAGCTCTTTAACGTGACCAAGTTTAATAACAGCTTTTTAACATGACCAAGTATAATAACAGCTCTTTAACATGACCAAATTCAATAACAACTCTTTAACATGACCAAATGACAAACGCTCACATTGTCCTCTGTTTGAACGTGTGTTGTAAGTAAGCCCTGAACAACCATGACGCGCCCAGTAAACCATATACGGGCTACAAACAACCATGACACGCCCAGTAAACCATATACGAGCTACAAACAACCATGACACGCCCAGTAAACCATATACGGGCTACAAACAACCATGACACGCCCAGTAAACCATATACGGCTACGACACGCCCAGAAAACCATATACGGCTACAAACAACCGCGACACACCCATTAAACCACATACGGTTACAATCTGAAGATCTCTGTAATATGTTTTTACTATTTAGGACAAGAACTATCATCATCAGCATAGATAAAATAAAAGTCATTACTTAAGAAAATCTATGAAACTATGTGATAAATGATGACAGACCATAAATGATGACGACAGCGACGAAAAGGAAGACAGAATGAAAAAAAGAAGAAGATACGGATATGATGCATACCAAAAACTAAAAGGCTGAAAACTTATATATAGCAGTGATTCTCAACTTTTTGTTGATCGCGACCCCCACCTCCTTTCCTATCATAGAACCGCTGTGGATCCTTCACTACACAAATAAAGCAGAAAGTAGAACATAGATGATGCTAAGACCTTTTTCTTTCTTCCAATCGAGCTCATAGATTTGCTGGCCCATGGAACACCAAACATATTTCCAGGGGGGTCCATAGACTTCAGATTAAGAATCACTGATACAAAAAAACAAATAGACAGCGGCGTGACCATGGCGAGTCAAGTGGGGAAACACCTCTGAATGACAAAAATAGTCGACCCATAGTTAAAATATGAAAGGGAAAAAATCCACCTTTTACTTTTGTAAAGTGAAATGTATTTCAGCTTCTTAATTCTTCGAAAAGGCTTTTATTTTTCAAACTAAGCCCAGTCATCATTGGCCGTAGTAAATTCTTTGGACTCAGGTAAAAATGTAGGAAGAACATCTACACAGGCGGTAGACATGGCTCAGAATAGACAGTCAGAATCAGAGATACATAGAAAGTGGTTGAGTAGTATTTCGTTGGAGAGTACATAAGAACAGAACGAACTAACGAAACGAACGAACGAATATACTTCATAGATAGATAGATAGATAGATAGATAGATAGATAGATAGATAGATAGATAGATAGATAGATAGATAGATAGATAGATACACGACCACTTCATTATTCAGCCATGCATGGGGTCGCCAGGCAGTTATATTCAGGCAACTTCACGGACACGTGGGATGATTAATCATTCATGGAGATTTCCAGGTATGAGTCTCATTTTCCGGGTCGCTGGGATGTTGCATTCATTTTCACAAATATTTTGTCAAGCTCATGATTTTCCTAATTCAGCTGGGGAACGTTATGTATTTTCCATGTCACTCTGACAGATACAGGAATTTGTTTCTTTCTAGGTTTGATGATGATGATGATGATGATGATCCTTTGTATGACACGGAGCGTAAACTGGATGATGGAACAGTGCTAGCTCAGAGAGCAGCCACATTGCTCAAGAATGAATGAGTGCGTGAGTCGTGAATGAGTCGGTGAGTCATTGAGTCAGTCAGTGAGTCGGTGATTGAGTCAGTGAGTCATTGAGTAAGTGAGACATTGGACAGTGAGTGAATGAGTCAGTGAGTGTGACTGAGTCGGTGAGTCCGTGAGTTATTGAGTCAGTGAGTGAATCGGTCAGTGAGTCAGTCTGTCAGTGAGTCAGCGAGTTAGTGAGTGAGTGAATCAGTCAGTGAGTCAGTCATTGGGTGAGTCATCGAGTCATTAAGTGAGTCAGTGCGTCAGTGAGTCAGTCAATGAGTCAGTCATCATCATCATCATCTCCTCCTCCTTCTTATCATTATACTGCCATCATCATCATCATCATCATCATCATCACCATCATCATCATCTTCTCCTCCTCTTCCTTCTCACCATACTGTTCTTCTTGCATTTCATCTTTTTTTTCTTTCCTCTTCCTCTTGTCCTTTCACTCCTTTTACTTCTTATTTTCTTTCTCTACTTCTTCTTTCCTTTTTTCCACTTCATTCTTATTTCCATTTTATTTCATATCCTCCTCCTCCTCTCTTCTTCTTCTTCTTCTTCTTCTTCTTGCATACCAGATGTCTATTTCAAAACTACCGCACTATATTGTCTTGGCGGAATGATATGGCCAGACCAGTTGCTCTAAAAACTAACACGGAAATACTTCTCCGCCGGAGCTCTTTCAAGAAACGACTCAATTTTCCATTAAGGTAATTGTTTAACAGGTAACACATTTACTATGGCCTACACGTGTAAGCTACATCAAGGTGTAGTCGGAGAATAATGCAACTGTGGAAAAGAAAGAAGGGGAAGTTCTTGTCAAGGATCTAAGCTGTTTAAAACATTAGGAAAACCTAGACCTTGACTTGTATAATGTGCGTTGTGCGTTGTGCGTTGAATGTAGAATGCACAGGAAAAGGATACCAAGGAATGGGAAGGAAATGGGAGAGGTTGTAATGGTTTGGTAAGGTTTTAACCACTTCTGTTATGTCTGCTGTAGGGGAAATGGTTTCTGGTTAAATCTTGTGCCATAATATGAAAGGAGATGGAAGATAGTAGCGTTTGTGTGTGTTTCTGAGAGAGATAGAGATAGAGAGAGAGAGAACAAAAGAACGAATAAACCAGTTTTATTTTTCAAATATAAAGTGAGTAATCAGTCAAGAGAGAGAGAGAGAGTGAGAGAGAAAGAGAGAGAGGGGGAGGGAGGAGAGAGAAATCAGAAAAGAAAGACGAACACACGAATTTTATTTTCAAAACTGTAGCCAGAGAGCGAGAATAAGAGAGGTACGTTTCCGAGTGAAAGACAGAGAGAGAGAGAGAGAGAGAGAGAGAGAGGCAGCTAGAAGAGAAGAATAAATAAACGAATTTTATTTTCAAATACATAGAAGAGAACACTCAGGGGCGAGAGAGAGCGAGAGAGAGAGAAGGAGGAAGAGATGTAGTATGTACGCGTATGATTTTAAGAGAGAGAGAGAAAGAGAGAGAGGAAGAGAGAGAGAGAGAGGAAGAGCGAGAAAGGAAGAGAGAGAGAGAGGAAGAGCGAGAAAGGAAGAGAGAGAGGAAGAGAGAGAGAGGTAGAATATATGTATGTGTATGATTTTAAGAGAGAGAGAGCGTGGGTAAAGGAATGAACATACGCATTTCTATTTTCAAAGACAAATTATAGAGCATCCGGACAAGAGAAAAAGAAAGAAAGAAAGAAAGAGAAATGACATAGAAAGGTGCTTTTGCATTTGCCATTAAGAGAGAAAGAAAAATGAGAGAGGCAGTAGAGAGATGAGAGAGACAGGAGAGAGGTGAGAAAGACAGGAGAGAGATGAGAGAGGCAGTAGAGAGACATGAGAGGGACAGGAGACAGAGAGTTGAGAGTGAGAATTGAGAGACAGGTGAGAGATGAGAGAGAAAACTGAGAGAGAGGTGAGACAGCTGAGAGAGAAGTGAGATGAGATAGTGAAGGAGCTTTATGCATGCTATTTGAAAGGGAGAGAGAGAGAGAGAAAGTGAGAGGGAGGGAGAGAGAGAACGAACAAACTTTATTTTCAAAGGGTTAAGAATTGGGAACGCATGCCCGTCTGACATTCTGCCCTTCATCATAGTTTTCACTCAGTCACAGTCATTCAGCATTTGTTAATGAGCATAATAATCACGAAGACACAATTAAATGATTACATAAATAAATAATAAACTTATCTCATGTCCACACACTGTACACTATGATTTATGCAACAACATAAAATAAAGTTGCATTCTTACATTCATTCAAAACTAACAAATTTATAGAAAAGCAGTATAAGAAAATTACAACAATCAAACCATACATCAGACTACTTTAGACTATGCTTAGGGAGGCATACAGTTCATATCAAAACAGATGTTGGCAAAGTTTAAAGTTATAAGAACGAATATTACTTATAAGTTTTACGTGAATTCGTAGGGCATTCCAAAGGCGGGCAACTGAGTTAGATAAGCTTTTTTTAAACATGTAAATCCTTGGTTTGGTAGAATACAATTGCTTAAGCGTTGACTGTGTTTTGGGTTGGATTTGAACAACGACCGCAGATAGGGTGGAGCATTGTGCGACAGAATTTTATGAATTAACTTGGCCTTGTTGAAAAGAAACCTCTTCCTGAGGGGTAGAATATCAAGATGTTTGCCCTTATTTGTAATACGTGCGGTAATTTTGTCATCTATAAGTTAACTGCTCGTTTTTGAAGTGAATAAAGTCTTTTACAACTTAGAGGCAGACCGCGTGAAACTCTGAAGAGGACGTTGTTAAGAGAGGCCAAATTAACCGGCATAAAATCCTTTGATGAGGTTGAAAGACTCGCCGAAGACAGGAAAAATTGTCGAACTACTTTGCGAGCCCTATGTGACGTTTAACGGCACGGGAAGGATATAAGATATAAGATAAGAAAGTCTTTTCATGTTTGACATGGAACAACCATCCCAGACTGTGGAACTGTAGTCCAAGTGTGTTTGTATCTGTGATATGTAGTATATTTTTCTGGTGAGAGAGAGAGAGGAAAGACATAGAAAGGAGGCTTGCACATGTTATTTAGTTATAGATTGTATACCTGCGCTGCTCTGACCTGCCGGCACATTAAGAAAAAAAAAGTGTGTCCTGATCTAAAACAGGACAATAACATTTTCTTAATGTCAAACAAGAACTTAGCGCTAATTTTATTACTTTTTCTTTTTTTTTTTACAATTTGTGTTAGGATAACTTCTCTACCGGAGTTGACACGTAACAAACGACATGATGAGAAAGACGACCTCATGAAATATGCGGAGAGAGAAAAAAAAAAGACCGAGAGAAATGGAGGAAATAAAATATCAGAGGAGCGTCAAGATCGTAATCCCGTACGCGCCCGCATGGTTAAACCTGTTTACTATGTCGTAATGCGTTCATTCTGTGCGGGACAGACAGGCACGGGACAAAACGTGAAGGAAGGAAAGGAGAGAAAGCAGTGGGACGTTGTAAATCTTGTTTGCTGCACGTTTACGTTTATAATTACTGGCAGGAATATTTTCTCAAGATGGTTACAGACCAACACTTCCCTTGGCAACGTACAACCGTACTCGAGGCCAATCTAGCCATCATGGCCGCCAACCCAGGCTCTCCCCTCCCCCTTTGGTATATTGTATGCTAATTTTGCCTAAATCCTCAAGCATTCAACCAACACAACAATACATTGACATGCAGTACAAATCACCAGGTATGAATTCAGTAATACAACAATTTTAATCTCACACTGAACCCAACAACTACAAACAACTGGGACTGACAATCAACACGATATTAAGACATTGGTTATCAATAAAGGCAAGACAGTGCGAGGAGCAAATCAATGAAAATGCAAATCAAGTCAAGCATAATATCAGTTAATAATGAATCTTCTCAAGTCTGCAATATTCACATTTTTACTCCATGTACCTGGGGGCCCTCAACTCACTGGGCCCTTTATACTGTGAGGCTAGTGCTGGTAAGTCAGAGTCAAAGTAGGTTGCATGTGCTGTTGCTTTATGAAGTTTCAAGTGGAGTAAGGTACAAGGGGTGATTGATAAGTTGGCGCCCTAAGTTGTAAATACTTGAGGGGTGATTGATAAGTTCGCGCCCTAAGTTGTAAATACTTGAGGGGTGATTGATAAGTTCGCGCCCTAAGTTGTAAATACTTGAGGGGTGATTGATAAGTTCGCGGCCTAAGTTGTAAATACCTGAAACACCCATTTGATATTAGGTGTATTTGTAGATCAGGTTAATGTAAGATTAAACACCAAGTTTTACGGAATTAACTGAAACCAATTTTCTTTTTACAGGCTACTGAAGTGGTAAACGGTGGCAGAAATTGAGAAAATTGTAAAATTTCTCATCGAGCAGTCATTCGTTACCTCTGCATCAAGGGCTTATCATCGAAAGAGATCCATGAGGATATGGTAGAGACTCTAGGGGAGAGTGCCCCTTCTTACATCACAGTGAAGAGATAGGCAGCTCAATTCAAACATAGAAGGGAGAGTCTGGAAGATGACCCCCATACAGGAAGGCCAAGAAAAACCGATGAAACCACCAGCAGAATAGATGGCATGATAATGTAGGATGGAGAACTAACTGAGTAGTACATTGCTACTGAGTTGGGCATCTCCCAGGAAGGTGTTCATGCCATTATTCACAATGATCTTCAAATGACAAAGGTCTCTGCTCGATGGGTCCCGAAACTTCTTGGAGCTGACCACAAACGACAGCGTCTCAACATGTCAAGAGACTATCTTGTCCGTTTTTCTGCAGATCCTGAAAAGTTTCTTCAGCAATTTGTGACTATGGATGAGACTTGGGTTCATCATTTTCAACCAGAAACCAAAGAACAGTCAAAGCAATGGAAACATCATGGATCCCAACCTCCAAAGAAAGCAAGGGTGGTTCTGTCTGCAGGCAAAGTGATGGCTTCCATCTTTTGGGATTCAGAAGGTGTCCTATTGGTAGACTATCTTCAAAAGGGGAGAACGGTCACCGGGGCCTATCACGCTAATCTTGTGAAGCAACTGCGGGTCAAATTAAAGGAAAAGCATCGAGGAAAATTGACGAGAGAAGTCATCTTTCAGCAAGACAAGTGTTCACAAGTCGGCGGTGGCAATGGCTGCCATTCATGAATGCGGCTTCCAGCTCCTTGAACATCCTCCTTATTCCCCAGATGTGGCCCTGTCGGACTATTACCTGTTTACCAAACTCAAAAAGGACCTCAGTGGTCGCAAATTTGGTACAGATAATGACGTCATTCATGCTGTAGACTACTTTCTACTGGCACAAGATGCTGACTTTTACAAAGAAAGGATCCGTATAGTCCAGGATCGCTGGACTAAGTGTATAAACTTGCAAAGGGACTATGTTGAGAAATAACCCAAGAAACGTTGTCCACAAATAATCTTTTGTACCTTAGGCCGAGAACTTATCAATCACCCTTCGTATTTCCTTTGAAAAGATTGTTAGTTATGAAAATATTAGCAAGTGTTTCTTTGATATACGCAGAGAAACGATCACAACCTGATACACAACTCCAACTTTGATAACACCAGCACAGGAGGAAAACCCTGACTTTCTCCACAACTACAGAAAATATAGTGTAGTAACTCGAAAAGATGTGGAATACAAATAACAAGTTTTATTGATGGGTACTGATGATAGTGACGAATGAGGTGAAAAATGTCAACAAGAAAAAATTACACATAGGCTCCACTCCCGGCATGACAGCAGTTTGCCACATGAGAAGGAGTGATCTACTCAACCAGAACAGCAATCAAACATAATGATAAACAAAGAGTTGGAACTTAGGATATCACGAATATGCATCACTGTCTCACAAAAGTCGCACACATAATTTAAGAACCACATGTCTCAACACAACCTCAAAAGATAGAACTATTTCTACATTCTTTAGTTCTACACCTTCTGCTGTACAAAACTATAAGCAAACTCAGCACAGCACAAATAATTACAGTAACAGCTAGATCAAACATTCTATCCAACTCATCCTAAACTGAATTGAAACTGAATTGATCTCTAACACATCTGATACTCATACTCAACTCTGTTAAAAAAAAAATTGTCTCTTAAATATCTAGTATATTTTCTCGAGACGTCTGACCCTTTTGAAATTGTCTGTCTACTGACATTGGGTAATAAAGTGCCAACACATCTCAAAGTTTTACTTTCTGTTACTAAATATAACTAGTCTAGCCAAACAATCCTTCACCCTATCTACGTCATAATTAAGTAAGGGCTTTAATCACTTAGTCAAAGTACTAAAATTATCTTTGATTGTTTCCCTTTATCTACAACTAATTGCTAAGAAACGATATACTATCACAACCCTACCTGTGGCATCCACCACGACTATATGTGCTATTGCACTTTCATCTCCGCACCCATAGATCCTATTACCTACATCAACAGCATCTGTACTGATGCCAGCACATGGTCAATCTACATGAAAAAGCATAATACAAAAGCTTCCATGCTACCAATCCAATCAACAGAGAAAATCACAATGAACTCAGACTCAAATTATCTTCTTACACGTAATGACACGAACCCTATACCACAGCTTAGTGCACAACTACATTATCTACACTACATAAGGTGGCTACGGGAAGAATATAACTAACAATCACCACAATACACAGGACTTTACAGCACATCCATAAGCATAACGGAACAAAACATCATCCGGCCATTGCCTCTATCTAATCTGATACAAGCCAATATATATATATATATATATATATATATATACCGAAACCAACTATCAGATCACTTGGACGACTTTGCTTCGGTCAAGGTCGTACACCCCTCGATCTAAGCGTGTATCGTCCACAACTGGATGTGGGAACAGATGAAGACAGACAGAGAAAAAGAAAGATATAAAAAGGAAACGACCGACCGTTCTTTCCAGTGATAGAAACTATTTGGTTTCAATCATTCGTTCAGCAAGATCTGACAAAGGAATAACTACAAGCTTTGTATACGGTTTTCTCAGCTGGTCTTTGTCGTGTAAGAGACTGAGCCGCAGCAACAGAGATGCCGCTTTGGAAAAAAACAAAATGCAACAAATGGCCAGGACAGACAGAAAACAAAACAAAACAAAAGGGTCCTCAAAGAAGTTTCACACCAACGAAAACTACTTAAAATTAGAAGAAAAAAAAAAGACGGCCGAAAATTTCTTGGACATGTTTTGAGAGTATAAACGTTGGAGATTCCAGTAAAGGCCGGAAAATTGAAAAGGGAAAAAGGAGGAGAGGAAGGCCAAAAGAAAAATATATCAGTGGAATGACCAAGCGACGTAGACAAAGAAAAACATCTGAATTGATCGCAAACACAAAGAATCGTGCAAGATGGAGAAACACGGTCGCCTACGTTATCCAGCACGTCACAAAATAATAACAATTCACTCAGCAAAATCTTAGAAATGAAACGCAGTGAATAAAGAAAAAAAAAACAAGTGAGAAATCTTAGTTGAAAGATAAATTAAGAAAACTAAAGATAAATGCCTGAACTGTTCCTTGACACGTCATGAATTCTTTCCAAACGAGTCTTTTTCTTTTTTTTTAATCATGCAAGAAAAGTGAGAAAGAGTCAAGAAAAATTAGATATTTTCATGGTTTAGAAATGGCAAATTTCATTTAAAACGAGGAAAACAAAAGAAAATCTGCAGGCACAGAGTCTGGAAGCAGAAATGAAACATCACCTGCTTGAAAATCATCAGTTCTGGAATCTTTTGCATCGTTTTTTTATCTTGATAAGCATCGTTTTTTTATCTTGATAAGCATCGTTTTTCGGAGCGGCATAGTTTTGAAGAAATTGCAAAGACTGAAACACAGTTCTGAAGAAATTGCAAAGACTGAAACACAGTTCTGAAGAAATTGCAAAGACTGAAACACAGTTCTGAAGAAATTGCAAAGACTGAAACACAGTTCTGAAGAAATTGCAAAGACTGAAACACAGTTCTGAAGAAATTGCAAAGACTGAAACACAGTTCTGAAGAAATTGCAAAGACTGAAACACAGTTTTGAAGAAATTGCAAAGACTGAAACACAGTTCTGAAGAAATTGCAAAGACTGAAACACAGTTCTGAAGAAATTGCAAAGACTGAAACACAGTTCTGAAGAAATTGCAAAGACTGAAACACAGTTTTGAAGAAATTGCAAAGACTGAAACACAGTTTTGAAGAAATTGCAAAGACTGAAACACTAGGCAACACTTAAAATCATCAGCTCTTTCCAGGCAGTTATTTGTTGTTATCGTGTTCAGTTATTTCCGACGATGGCAAGTCTGAGTCGATTGTACACGTTTGCCCCCCTCACACTGTGCAACTATATAGTGCACAGCATAACCTAGTGATGGACGAATTGTATGAGTGATGACTCAGGTCTTAAGACGTGACAGCTAAATGTGCAGCAATATCTAAAATAAATGAACACTTCACGCTGAATTTGACCGCCATTCAGGAACGACCTCTACGTTGAAGAACTGGTCCAAGCATAAGCCCAACTTCAAAATCCCATCACTTTCTAAGCACTCGTTCAGATCTTCTAATCTTCCATACGTTCATCCTGTAGCTTTCACACAGCTGTCCTCTCTCCGCCAAAAACCTCTCTCGTGACCAAGTTTAATAAGCCAGTCACATGACCAAAGGAAATGAATTGAACTGAATTATCTTTATTTTCAAAGGGTAAAGATTTGGGCAACGCAGGGCCGTCTTACATTCTACCCTTCATCACTCCATCTTTCATTCTAACCACACATTCGATGTAATAGAAGTATACAAATTACAGGAAAAGAAAGAAAAATCATTCTAAAAACGCAAAATGAAACTATCACATTCACAAATATAAGATAATGAACTATATGAGATGTAACTAATCTCATAAGATAACACACACACACACATATTTTCAATCCAGTTCTTCTAACATCACATTCTTTCATATTCATTAAGATAATCTCTAACAAGATGTAACAAGTTACGTTAGACAAGAACAATCAAAAATTCTGTACCACAATACCAAACTAAACACACATAAGACACAGATTAGATCGATCAGAAACATAGAGTACAACTACACAAGATGATAACCAAATGCACAGATTTGAGAGTAGAACCTTGAGAAGAATATATGAACCAGTAAGAGACGTCATAACACAACAATAGAAGATAAGAAGTAACAAAGAAATCTACACGTTGTTTAACTTCCCGCTCTTAACAGACATTATGAAAAACAACAGACTGAAGTGGCTCGGGGATTCAGACAGAATGGAGGAGGTTAGACAAAGATGGCCTATACAGAAGCGATAAAAGGGGATAGACCAAGAGATATACCTAGACAACAATGGCGAGACAACCTAGACGAAGATATACAAGCTCTCGAAATCAGTAAGAAAAGATCAAGAACAGAGACGACTGGAGAAGTGTCTTGTCTGCAGCAATGAAGCCTCAGTGGATCGGAAAGCTGCTGAAATGAGCAGCTGCTTCAAGAAGAGGAAGAAAAATAACAAGTATTTTAATGAACAAATATTATGTTTTCTAATATCACACACGAATCGTAGGAAAAACCAGGCTGGGACCGCCGTGTGGTACCTGCGAAACAAATGGGAAAACACCTGTTTCTAACACGAAGACTGGAGAGATTCGGAGCTGTCAACAGAAGTATTGACTCTCCGATAACAGTCTTCGAGTTCAGCGGGTGCGACTATTCCAAGTCACAGAAGATCTGATGTATTTTCGTTTCATGTTGCTCCAATCTGTTTTTCTTCTAACAGACTGAATAAATGCTCTTTATCAGTTCCGTGCTATTTGATATCTTGTTTTCTTTCTTAGTACAGAGAGAGCGTATGTTTTATTTTCAATGGGGTTTACATTTTCAAAAACAAAATGTTTTTCATTCAGTGCAAAGGCTATTTGATGTTAGATTATGTTCAGAGCACTGGAGGGCCAAGGAGTTAGTTTATGTTCAGGGCACTGGAGGGCCAAGGAGTTAGTTTATGTTCAGGGCACTGAAAGGCCAAGGAGTTAGTTTATGTTCAAGGCACTGAAAGGCCAAGGAGTTAGTTTATGTTCAGGGCACTGGAGGGCCAAGGAGTTAGTTTATGTCCAGGGCACTGGAGGGCCAAGTAGTTAGTTTATGTTCAGGGCACTGGAGGGCCAAAGAGTTAGTTTATGTTCAGGGCACTGGAGGGCCAAGGAGTTAGTTTATGTTCAGGGCACTGGAGGGCCAAGGAGTTAGTTTATGTTCAGGGCACTGGAAGGCCAAGGTGTTAGTTTATGTTCAGGGCACTGGAGGGCCGAGTGGGGCTCCGGGGCCATTTCTATCCTGATTCTTTATCTCAGATAAGAAGGAGGTAAAGACGCTGCCCGATATGCTGGTCAGCGACCCGTAGCTGGCATCATGGTTAACAAAGCAAAGCTGACCAAGATCCTACCCTAACTCTCTGTTGGGACTGCTAGTAACAGGCTTGGCGTAGCTACCGTGGCATGGTAGGGATCGTCAGAGTCCCCATGGTGGTGGAGTCTGCTAAAGAAGTACTGCACATCGCCTTCTCAAAGACTTAAACAATTGCTTCCATAACACCGCTCCCAAGCTGAGACCGTCGCTGTGCCTCAACATCCTCACCGCATCGGCTGCAAGGAACACCAGTTCGTAGTTTCAGGGAGTCTGAAGAGGAAGAAGATCTATAATAAGAAAAGAGGAAGAAAAACAACAGGGTTGGTATGGCCAACCCCGGGGGGAGGGGGGTACAATCCCGTCTGTCCTCTCTTCTCGTCAAACCTGTGTGTGTTGCTCACCCAGTTGAATCTCGCAGATAGTTACCGTCTCCGAGCATGCAGTGTTAAATCATGTGTGCTTCACCTCGCAGGAATATGTTCTCCGTTCCATTCTCCCAGGGGGCAACTTCCTAACACAAGCGTGAGGTACTACTTTTTGACAGATTTCGTCACGCATGATCAGGTAAATGAAGCATTGGCTACGCTGTCAGAATATCAGCTTCCAAATTGCTTCGATCACCCGAAAAAGCTAAGAAGTGCAGCGGTAGTTTTTCCAGAGATTTGTAAACAAACACCGCAGGGGATATGCTTGACTGGCGCTCAGAGTTCACGGGAGCGTGTCT
>CM019714.1:19171149-19196149 GCA_009760885.1 Achatina immaculata
ATAATAATAATAATTATACTAGTAATAAGGAAATTGAAATAGTGGGGTAGGGTGGGTTTTGACCTGAGAGAGAGTCTTGTTATTGTCGCGGAGTGGCGGCAGGGTTTTGTAGATAGAATTGTGGCAGGACTTGTAGATAGAATTGTGGCAGGACATGTAGATAGAATTGTGGCAGGACTTGTAGATAGAATTGTGGCAGGACTTGTAGATAGAATTGTGGCAGGACTTGTAGATAGAATTGTGGCAGGACTTGTAGATAGAATTGTGGCAGGACTTGTAGATAGAATTGTGGCAGGACTTGTAGATAGAATTGTGGCAGGACATGTAGATGAATGGTAAAACTTTGTACATAGAATATGTGGTAGGACTTTGTACATAGAATGTGTGGTAGGACTTTGTAGATAGAACGTGTGGTAGGACTTTGTACATAGAATCGTGGTAGGACTTTGTTCATAGAATATTTGACAGGATTTTGTAGAATGATTTATTGTAGGACTTTGTGGATAGAATGTGTGGTAAGACTTTGTATACAGAATGTGTGGTAGGCCTCTATAGATAGAATGTATGGTAGGACTTTGAAGATAGATTTGTGGCACGACTTTGCAGGTAGAATGTGTGGTAAGACTTTTGTAGATAGAATGTGTGGTAGGACTTTTTAGATAGCATGTATGGTAGTGTAAGGAATAAATAAGCAATTAGTTACCGGAGCTGGATGGCAACCCTAAGAGTAGGAATAATGGGCCAGCAGCTGGGTAGCTTAGGAGTGCGCAATTCTGAGAGAGTCCAGTTCGCGGACCCAGTATATATAGAAAACATGAGAGAATTTTAATAGGTCGGGATTCGTACGTTAAGCGGATCGTGGGAGGTCATGTTGTCGTTCGAGCGCGTATGAGAGTGTATTTCGTCTATGGATAAACATGTACAAGTGTTGGGTTAATACTGGGGTTTATATTTCTGTTATGTGGACGCGTGCAAGGCTCCTCCGACCGGCATCCCGACCCACTTAGGTATGGTTAGGATACCTGAAGGGTACATGAATAATTATAATTCTAGTGTAACATATTTGTCTATGTAAGATTTAGAAGTTTTTGGTATTGTGCAATGATGGCTCATACGTGTGCATACGTATTGCTGACATTTATGAATATTTATGTTGCAACAATTATTGCCAATTTTTTCCTTATAATACGTCAGATACTCAGTTATTTATTGATGAAGATCAGAGATCTTTGTATGATTATGTACAAGGCGTTAAAATTGATTTTTAGAAGTTCCCCTGTCGATCAAGATAATCCAGGAATCCGAATATTTAAGGAAATCAGTTTGATGACTATGTTGTTAACGATAGAAGCTGATGAATAAAACATATAAACTGATGATTCTTTGTTTGATTTTGCTAACTGTGTAAAATGATGATTTTAATAGTAGAAGCCTATGATTATTTGAAGAATTGTTTAATTGTGTTTTCTTTTCATTTTGTGTAATATGTCGATGTTTAGTCGTATAATCACCTTCCAACCATACAATAAAAATGCAATATAAAATCATATGAATTGCAGACATTTATACGCCAATAAAAACTTGTTATATATACCCTATTTAAATCTTTTCTTTATTACGGTAAGATGGCGACTGAAGAACTGCAGCTTCTCAGAGGAGCTGAGGATTATGATCTAATGTCGTGTTGGTTATCGAACCCTTACTGTGGGTAACTGAGGTGTTTAAACTTTGGTCCATACCCGTGTCTTGACCCAAAGTAGACTCAGTTTCTTGTGCGCTCTCTGCTCCAAGACAAAAAATAAATGAAACAAACAAGTAACGTATATATATATATATATATATATATATATATCGTTGCCAGGGACAACAGGTTATTCTGCCCCTTACATAAACCTGTCTATAGTTTAGTTAGAAACTTTTATGTAACACATCAGACTTTTCCGAAAGGTAGTCGTAGTAAATTTTCGAAAAAAGGCTCAGGCCGAAATACCGGATGTTGTTTGTTTTTCATTTATACATTCTCATCTTATTCTCATACTTTCTATTCGTTTTCTCATTTTACTCACTCCCTCTGATGCTTTGTAAAACTGCACCATACACCTCTATTTAGCTTTACTATTTGAACAAGTTCTTCTGTAGTCGCCATTCATTTTAGCAGTAGTAATAGTAGTAGTAGTGGTAGTAGTAGTTAGTGATGGTGGTAATAGTAGTAGTAGTAGTAGTAGTAGTAGTAGTAGTAGTAATAGTAGTAGTGGTAATAGTAGTAGTAGTGGTAGTAGTGGTAGTAGTAGTAGTAGTGGTCATAGTAGTAATGGTAGTAGTAGTGGTAATAGTAGTAGTAGTAGTAGTAATAGTGGTAATAGTAGTAGTAATGGTAGTAGTAGTAAGAGTGGTAGTAGTAGTAGTAGTAGTACTAATAGTAGTAGTAGTGGTAATAGTAATAATAGTGGTAGTAGTAGTAGTAGTAGTAGTAGTAGTAGTAGCTGTAGCAGTGACAGTATCAGTAGTAGTAGTGGTGGTAGTAATAGTAGTAGTGATGGTGAAGGTAGTTGTGGTGGTGGTATAGTAATAGTAGTAGAAGTGGTAGCAGTAGCAGTGGTGGTGGAGGTAGTGGTAGTGGTAGTAGTATTAGTAGTAGTAGTAGTGGCTGTGGTGGTAGTAGTTGTAGTAGTAATAGTAGTAGTAGTAGTGACAGTCTTAGTAGTAGTAGTAGTAGTAGTAGTAGTAGTAACAGTAGTAGTAGTAGTAGTATAGTAATAGTAGTAGTAGTAGTAATTAAAAGAATAATAAAAATAACCATGATTTAAGAGAATCTGTAGTCTTTGAAAAATTAAAAAATAACCATGATTTAAGAGAATCTGTAGTCTTTGAAAAATTAAGTAGCAATTTTATGTCCAATAGCAAATACATTCCTCCTCTCCAAACCACCTGGGAGATCACGTGACATTCATTATTTAACTGAATTAATTGAATCACGCACTTTCCCGCTGCTAGTTCGCGAGATCACGCAGGAAGTGAGAGAAAGTATAGTATTACTCGTAATAATGAACTAACGTAGTCTATGGAAGAACTATGACGGTGATACGGGTAATCTTTCGTTGGCAGAGGAAAACGACAAAAGATGTTTTTTGTGTGCAAGTAAGTGGAGATAAATGAGTTATAAATGAGTCATATTTATGTCTGTTTATTCCATTCTCTGCAAGGAAAAGGAGATGGACATATGTTGGTCACGTGATGAGAAGAAACGATCAGAGAATCCCCCCCCAAAAAGCTATCAAGTGGAACACAACAAGCCAAAGAAAAAGAGGCAGACCGCGTGAAACTCTGAAGAGAACATTGTTAAGACAGGCCAAATTAAAAGGCATAAAATCCCCTGATGAGGCTGAAAGGTTCGCCGAAGACGGGAAATACTGGCGAACTACTTTGCGAGCCCTATGTGACGTTTAACGGCACGGGAAGGATATAAGATATAAGATAAGAAGATTCCATTCAGTCATATTCTTATATTCTTTAGGACAAAATAGTTCAGTATGTCATATGGTTCTTTAAGGATAGTTTTAAAAAAGTCGTGTCCCATGGCGTTTGTATGGTTTAGGGCAGTGTTTCCAAACCTTTTTTTCTTTTTTTTTTTGGATCACGGCTCACCTCAACGTCTCAAAGATTTTGATGGCCCCATCTTGTTTCTCCCAAATCGCAGCATAATAGTCAACCAAGTTCTGAATAATTATAATATAATACAATTATATTCTATTTAAAAAGGTAAGATCCTCATCTGTATGGCATCAAGGCTTATTGGGGATACAGTGTTAGGTCCGTATTTCCAAGACCTTCGGCACATGAAAGTCTGATGTGGTTAGTATCACGCCTGGTGGCATTTACTTTCCCAGATTTCTCTGGTATCCAGTTTCTGAGACTGAGTCGACCCCCGGGGGTCTTTTTTTTATGTGCACCAGCAAAACAAAAAAAAAAAAATTCTCCACTTACTGGGACTTGAACCCGGAATTACTGGATTAGTAAACCTAGCATCTATCCACTGAGTGCAAAAATGATGACGCTATATAATTAATTTTCTTTTCTTTAAAAACGCATCTGTCTTTTCTCCGAAGTGGCTGAATGTGTACACGTTTGCCCCTCCCCCTCCCTCCACCCAACTACGTGTACGGCGTAATCTGGTGATGGATCAGTGTATGTGTGATGATCCATGTTTTAAGAAGTGATAGTACAACATACGACAGCATTCAAACAAAGGAATACTTCGTGTAGACTCCAACCGCCACTCAGGAGCGACCTTTCACATTGAAGAACAGATCCAAGCACAAGTCCAGCTTCAAGATTTCACGTATATACATCAATTTCAATCACTTTCTCAGCACTCGCATAGACAGATATTGATTTTGGCATACTTCAATGCGTCCATACTCTAACTTTCATCCAGCATATCTCTCTTTCCAAAAATCCCCGCCATAAAGCCGTTGTTGTGATCAAGTTTAGTAACAACTCAGTCACATGACCAAACGATCCAATGTTCACACGGTAACTTGTTTAAAGGCATGTTGTAGTATAGTCCGAGCAGCTTCGACACAGCTTTCAAACCATATAAGGACATTTGGTTGTTTCTCGTGAAAGCACCATTTTTTAAGATAGAAAATAACTAGATTTTCGCACAATGAAGCGATAGAGCACAGTGATATACGGTTAGCACTTTAAAAATCGTAAACAAACACGTTAGATGCGAGAGAAAGAAAACTGACAAGAGAACTACCTGGGACGTGAGCCATGGACTCTGGTGGGACAAGCAACCATCTACCCAGGAGAGTACCGTGCACTAATACACTTCGCTATCTTGCAACCCCCCCCCCCCCAAATAAAAGGTGTTTAAAAGCAAAGCCATCAATGCTTGACTGGCCGAATATCGTCACACCTGGAAAGAAAACGAGATCATGGCACAGGAATTCCTTCGTGTAGATTCAGTCTCCCAGTGGTAGCCAATCTTTGAAACACAAATATACATACATAGTCTCCGGCAAATGTTTAGCGCATACTGATCAACAATAGCAATACATAAACGAATAACTTTTACTACACGGAGGTAGTTTCAATTTATGATAAGCGGAATATCGTGGAAAGACGGCTGTTCGTCTTTTCAGAGGCCGTGGTTCGAGTCTCGGAGATTCTGTTACTTATTTTTCTTTCTCTCACGTCTAACACCACATTAGAGCAGACCAGGCATGTGCAGTGCTACAGACTATATGGAAATCTAAAAAAATACTGAGCATGAATACCAAATTCAGGATATATTTAAGAGTAATATTTTAAGTGCACTACTTTACAGACGTGAATGCTGGAAAATCACCAAAATTAAAGAAAACAAGTTGAATTCTTTCCAGACTAATGTTTACGAAAACTTAGGAGAATATTTTGGCCAAACACCGTAAGAAATAACATCTTGTTGGCAGAAATGCAGGTGAAGCCACTGACAGCAATTATTGAGGAAAGACGCTGGCGATGGTTGGGACATGTGCTCCGAATAACTGACAACTCACTACCAAAAATAGCACTAAGATGGACACCACAGGGGAACAGAAGTAAGGGTAGACTAAAAGAGACATAGAGAAGAACAACAGAGAGGATGTTGAGCAATAGAGGGCTCACCTGGGCAAGAGCGGAAAAAAGGCAAGAGACATGACTTTGTGGAAAACTCTTGCGGAAGCCCCATGTGCCTTGGGCATTTAAGGTTCAGAGAGAGAGAGAGAGAGAGAGAGAGAGAAACCTTACTATACTCCAGAGAAGGTAATATCTACAAGAACTGAATAGGCATCTCAGACATTTAACAAGCTAGCAAAGATATGGAAATCTGCTAATCTTCACACGAACCTCAAGCTCAGAATCTGTAAATCTAGTGTACGTTCCATTCTAATATATGCAGCCGAAGCATGTAGAACTAACTGGGGAACCTAAAGCAGACTGAGAGGAACCGAAAGAAGATGCCTTCGGAAAATTCTAAGAATACACTGGCAAGAACACGTGACCATATAAGAAATAATCAAACGAACGAGCATTGAGAACGTTACTAAAGAGGTAAAAAGACGAAGCTGGAAATGGCTGTGCCACATATTATCATCATCATCATCATCAGGTGCCGTGCCGACTGGCGTTGGCTGTTATGTTTCTCCAGAGTACACGATCCTTCATGCAGGCCATCAGGTCAGTTGGTGATCTCCTCTCACACCATCTCGTCAGACTGTCCAGTATCATTTCTCTTGGTCTTCCTCTTGATCTTCTTCCTTCTATTTTTCCTGTTGTTATAATATTTTCAATGCCCCCTCTTCTCATTGCATGTCCTATGAAAGTACATTGTCTCTCTCTTATCTTTTTGACAAGGTTTTTTGTCTCTCCAGCTCTTCTCATACATTCTTCATTAGTTATTTTTGCTGTCCAGGGGATTCGCAACATTCTTCTACTAAACCACATTTCTGCTGCTTCCAATGATTTTTGTGCAGACCTGCCTATTGTCCATGATTCACCTCCATGTAACAAGATAGGTTCAATATAGCATTTTAGGACTCGTTTTATAACATTCATTAATAAGGATGTGTTAGCTAATATGTTTCTCATTCTCTGAAATGCAGTCTTTGCTTGGCCTATTCTGTTCCTAATTTCTGTTTTGCATTTCCCATCTGAAGTTACTACTGCTCCAAGGTATTTGAATTTCTTCACCTGCTTTGGAATAGTTCTGTTTAATTTTATACTGCATGTTGGTGGATTCTGTTTCTTAGATATAACCATAGTCTCTGTCTTTTTTATGTTCAAAGTAAGGCCTTTCTGTTCACTTTCTTTGTCGACTTTATCCAAGAGATTTTGCAGGTCTTGTTGGTTCTCAGCTATTAGTACTGTGTCGTCAGCATACCGAAGGTTGTTAATATTGTATCCTCCAATTTATTATACATATTACGAAAGTGAAAAAAAAAACATCCCTTTACCTCTTTGACTTGGACACTTCAAGGAAAAAGAAAGAGGAGCAGATATGGAGACGCGCAATACAGGAAGAACTAAAGGGAGTGGGAAAGACAAGATTTGAGGTATTCCGACTCTCTCAAGACAGGACTGACTGGGAAAAACTTTGTTGATATATTATGCTCCATTGGGAGTACAGAGGACTGATGATGATGAAACACGTCATATTTGGCTCCATCACTTTCTTGTCTTTCTCCTACACCATATGAATGGAAAATGAAACACAAGGAAACAAAACCCGGATGAAAAGGAAGGGAAAATGTTAATAAAGTAATGAAATTAACAACAAAGAGCTAGTTTCATCACGTGCGTATATTTAGTAAGATGCACTGAGCCTCACTTGATCTGCTCCAAGTCGAAGAGAATCTGCCGCCTCTTTCATCTTCCTTCTCGGCGCAGTTTCTCACAACAGCATGCACTTGATAACGTGATTTAATTATCTGCACATTCTTATCCGTACTGAGCTTCTCTCACGGTCCTAACTAGGGGAACCAGAAGATATGAGATAAACTACAGCGAATATCTAACACAGTAGACTGAAAAGATTAACTCTTTACTATCCATTCAATCAAGGAAATGTTCTGCTTTATAGTTAACCCTATCTCATTCGTTAAAAATAGGAAGAAATACATTAGAATTCTACCTTATTGTAGCTTTATTTGAATATCCTGCTCTATTTGGCCAGATTTCTTCGTAGAATGTGGACAGTAAATTGAAGCTTCTTTTGAGAAAATTTAATTAAGTTCAAAACACATCATGTCTTGATAAAACAGTAATGGTGGGAAAGGATTCTGGGAAAATAAGGAAGAGTTGCAGAGCAGACGGAACGAAGATATCAACAGTTATCTAAACACCACTCACACTGAAGCTGGAATCCTAGTAAAATATCGAGAGGTTATCACACTTTATATCAAGAAAGGAACTTTCTGGTAAGTGCAGATAGCATTAATAATTAAAATGTAAATAAAAAGACCAAAAAAAAATCTTCCAGAGACTGAACTTCTAGCGCTGTAGTCTGGTCTAGAATTTGAGCAACAAAAATGGTTTTTATGGGTTAGAAGATATTTCACATTTCTGAATTTATTACATTTTTTTTCTTCATTTTAGAAATAGAAGCGAGAAAGTCTAATGCTAGACTAAACTGGTGCAATGAAAACCACGGTGTCACGCAATCCCGCTTCCGAGACCCACCAAGAATACAGGCTAAAGCCCTGTGATACCCTGAACCTCTTGTGGTCCTCCCGTGGATCTCGTGTGGTCTTTTCGGGGACCACACAGGGGACCACGGGACCTAACGAGGACCACAGGCGTGAGTTCAGTAGGATCACAGTGAGGTTTTGGTGGTAGAAACGAACGAAGAAGAAGAAGAAATAGAAGCGGGATTTTGGCTATCTTGTGTGTCCTTTTCCGTGATTATATATATATATATATATATATATATATATATATACATGGCGATTGTTGGATCATGTGCTCCGAATGACTGACAACTAACTATCAAAAATAGCACTGAGATGGACACCACAGGAGAACAGAAGTAAGGGTAGACCAAAAGAGACGTGGAGAAGAACAACAGAAAGGACGTTGAGCAATAGAGGGCTCACCTGGGCAAGAGCACAAAAAAAGGCAAAAGGCGACCATTTGTGGAAAACCCTCGTGGAAGTCTCATGTGCCCTGGACACTTAAGGTTCAGATATATATATATATATATATATATATATATATATATATATATTATATATATATATATATATATAGGCGGCTTGGTTAGCTGAGTAATGCTTAGTTTACTAATCCGGTGGTACCGGGTTCAAGTCTCAGAAGTGGGATTTTTTTTTTTCTGCTACACGTCGAAAAAAAGCCACGGGGCCCACTCAGCCTCTAAAAATGGGTACCAGAGACATCTGGGATGGTAAATGCGGCCATGCGTGATACTGACCACATCACACTTTCATGTTCCGAATGTCCAGGAAATACGGGCCTAACAGCGTTTCCCCAATATGCCTTAACGGCATGGAACTGGAATTCTACCTTTACTTGATATATACATTTATATCCTTCCCGTGCCGTTAAACGTCACATAGGGCTCGCAAGGTAGTTCGCCAATTTTTCCTGTCTTCGGCGAGTCTTTCAGCCTCATCAAAGGATTTTATGCCTGTTAATTTGGCCTCTCTTAACAATGTCCTCTTCAGAGTTTCACGCGGTCTGCCTCTTTTTCTTTGGCCTGTTGTGTTCCACTTGATAGCTTGTTTTGGGATTCTCTGATCGTTTCTTCTCATCACATGACCAACATATGTCCATCTCCTTTTCCTGAGAGAGAGAGAGAGAGTGGGTGGGTGGGTTCGTGGGTGGGGGGGGGGCGGGGGTTATGACATTAGTCGTTACAGATTTCCACAACCATCTATCCTTTTCTATTTCTACAAGTATAAGATGCGTGTTGAACTGTGACCCATGCCACTCTTTTGATCAGTCAGGAATCTCTACTTCTTTCTTTTCCTCTGTCCCTTTGTCCTTCCAGTTTTCCTGTTGTCTACTAGATGCTCCAGTCTGTCTCTACTCACGACATGTCCTACAAATCTGGATTGTCGTGTTCTGAATTTTTGACACAATTGTCCAACCTTCCTTAGAACCTCTTCCAGGCGTTCTCATCATTCTTCTTAGGAACCACGTCTCCGCTGCTTCCAGTAGGTTCTGAGTGCTATTTGTTACTGCCAGTAGATTCTGTGTGCTCTTTGTTACTGCCAGTAGATTCTGAATGCTGTTTGCTACTGCCAGTAGATTCTGAATGCTCTTTGTTACTGCCAGTAGATTCTGAATGCTGTTTGTTACTGCCAGTAGATTCTAAGTGCTATTTGTTACTGCCAATAGATTATGAGTGCTCTTGGTTACTGCCAGTAGATTCTGAGTGCTCTTGGTTACTGCCAGTAGATTCTGAGTGCTCTTGGTTACTGCCAGTAGATTCTGAGCGCTCTTGGTTACTGTCAGTAGATTCTGAGTGCTTTTGGTTACTGCCAGTAGATTCTGAGTGCTTTTGGTTACTGCCAATAGATTATGAGTGCTCTTTGTTACTCCCAGTAAATTCTGAGTGCTCTTGGTTACTGCCAGTAGATGCTGAGTGCTCTTGGTTACTGCCAGTAGATTCTGAGTGCTCTTGGTTACTGTCCTTGCTTCGCATCCATATAAGAATAAGGGTTCGATGTAGCACTGGCCAACCCTTTTGCCTTTTATATATACTCCTCACAACAAAGATTAGAAACAAATTCTGAAGCTCAACACAATTTTATGATATATGATAGAAAAAGAAATTAAGTAAAATAGTTTTCCAGTAGTCTTATTTTCCTAAATTAACCAATGTAAAGCCTGTCTCGACTTATCCTGTTATACTGAGATGAAGATAAGTATTCAAAAGTCAGTCAGTCATTTGGATGTTCCTTGCGGAACTTTGCCTCCCTAACAGCTCCCATGTAGGTATCTCGGTTGTAAGCAAGATGACCTGCCGCTGAAAAACCTGTGAAAACCCTTAAAAACATGAAAAGAAAATTGAAAAACTTTTTGTAGCAACATTAAAATTTAATGATCAAAGAATTTCCGAAAGGCCTTTTCATGTTAAAGCGGTTGACACAACACTCTGGCAGTTTCAGTACACGGCTGTGACCTCTGGCAGTCTCAGTACATGGCTGTGACCTCTGGCAGTCTCAGTACACGGCTGTGACCTCTGGCAGTCTCAGTACATGGCTGTGTCCTCTGGCAGTCTCAGTACATGGCTGTGTCCTCTGGCAGTCTCAGTACACGGCTGTGACCTCTGGCAGTCTCAGTACATGGCTGTGTCCTCTGGCAGTCTCAGTACATGGCTGTGTCCTCTGGCAGTACTTATCTTATTTTATATCTTATATCCTTCCCGTGCTGTTAAATGTCACATAAGGCTTACAAGGTAATTCGCCATTTTTTCCTGTCTTCGGCGAGTCTTTCAACCACATCAAAGGATTTTATGCCTGTTAATTTTGCCGGCTAGCGTAGTGGTTAGAGCACTCGTCTAGCAACCAAATGGTCGAGGGTTCGAATCCCCAGCTGAGCGGGATTTTTTTTCCGACCAATACGGCCCTGAGGTCGACCCAGCCTCGCAAAATGGGTACCAGAGAAAATCTGGGAAGTAAAGGCAGCGAGGAAAGGAACTGGTCACCCTACCTCATACGCTGATGACCCAGCATAATGAGGCCTCTAACGCTTCACCCCCTACGGCATTTGAAATGCTATGGGACTATCTTTACTTTTTTAATTTTGCCTCTCTTAATAATGTCCTTTTCAGAGTTTCACGCGGTCTGCCTCTTTTTCTCTGGCCTGTTGTGTTCCACTTAATAGCTTGTTTTGGAATTCTCTGATCGTTTCTTCTCATCACAATCATTTGCACGTCCCTTGCGGAACTTTGTCTCCCTAACAGCTCTCCTGTAGGCCTCTCGGTTGTTAGCAAGATGCCCTGCTGCTAATGGATCCATTTACAGATCATCAACGATGTCTTGCAGCCATCTTCGGCTTGGTCTTCCTCTCTTTCTTTTTCCCATTATGTACCCTTCCAAGACAGCCTTCTCTAGATTATCATGACGTTTAATGTGTCCAAAATATTTAAGTTTTCTCTCTTTAATCCTCTTTACTAGCCAGCCTTCTTCAGTATTAAGCTCTTGTAGTAGACTTGTATATATATATATATATATATATATATATACTACAGCGGGCGGCGGCTGTATATATGTATATATATACATATATATGTTCTTGTAGTATACTTCTCATCACGTGACCAACATATGTCCATCTCCTTTTCCTGATCACCCATGAGGCTGGTTGTTGTTCAGTCATCTGTCTTATCTCTGCATTGTTCTTGAATTCGTTCCATTTTATGCCGAGTATTTTCCTTAGGCATTTGTTTCTTCTAGCAGTACACGGAGTCTTAATTCATGTGATTTACCTGTTCAGGTCATACTGTGGAAGCACAGTCCACTGAGCCCGTCGGGTATTCTCCAAGGCAACAAGTGTCTGGGGTTATTCGGGAATGTTACGAATCGCTCTTCCGGCACACGCTCCAAGCTCGTTCAATTGGTCGGGAGAACAAGGATGCCAAGGAAGACACTTGATGCTACCGACAGCCAACTCTCCGCTTACAGTGTTTTACCCTATGACAGTCTGCACTGCTGCGAATGAAAGAATAAACAACACCAAGAAGACATCAAGGCGCCGCCGATTTGCAGCCCCACCACCTGCTGCGGTGTCTTGCCCAATTCAGACGAACTTGACGCTGATGGTGACTGTGAGGGATCAAAGCTGCAGGCAGTCTTGAACGAAAGCCAGCGTCAGACTGATCAGATTCCTGACGATTTGAGTGGAAAGTCATAACAGAGTTGGTATTTGATGAAGGTTGCTTTGTAACGTTTGAACAGTTACAAATGGAAAGCAGGGGGGGGGGAGCCAAAAAGACCATCTATCTGAGCGGTGACACGTGGTCGACTACTCCTTGGAAAAACATCCTCAAACATTCTGAAGGCTCTATATATGACGGTTTTGTGGACTCCAAAGTGTCTAGCAACATCATTCTGAGAAGGATTAAGCCTGGGGCATTTCTATTGGTACTGGGTAACTTGTTCATCACTCTAGACCAGTGAAAATTCATCAAGTCTGTACCGTGTTTTTAGTGTAGTCTAGCATTTACTCATTAAAGGTTACCCACATTTTCTGATTAAAAAAAAGTTTTGTATTTAAAGCACACACCTACTATACAGATGCGAAACTTTCCCCCAAAATATGGTGGCCCGTGGCCCGGATTTTGAAACATTAAAGGGTCCACGTACTTTTGTTAATTGGGACCCACTGCTCTAGACAGCAAATTCTTACAATCGCGATAGGCTACGTTGCTTATCGTGACTTGATTTAGTCGTTGGCTAAATGTTTTAAATTGATCTGTATCAGAAAAAAACTGCCCGGAAAGTAACAGCGACACAACGGCTTGTTAATTTCTCCTCTTCCACAAGCAGGTTAGGAGTGCCTCGATGACGTATGTTCACGAGGTAATGTACTTTCATTTGGGCAAAAACAAAAAAATACAAAGGTTATATTTTGAAGAAACTAAACTGAAAAATCTCTAACAAAATAAAAGCTTCAAACATTTGTTGCTTAACATTTTGTAAGAAATACACAAATCAGATCTACTCCTTCCCTAGGCCCTTTTTTTGGTTACACTTCTCGAGCATGGCCTCTGATGGTCTCCCACTGTCTTTTCTAGAAGTTTCATATCTGTCTACTTGAAGCTAAGCAAGCCCTGCATAGTGGCTGCAATAACTCTATTAATGTCTTGAAATTTGTTTAGCGACTTGATAACATTTGAAGCTGCGAGAGTGTGATAAAACTTGCACTGAATTAATAGAATTATTTTATATTTCTGAGTATGTTGATAAGACGGCACTCACCTCGCCCTGGGGTGATGACTGAAGCTCCTTGCGAAGCTGAGGGCATGAACAGACAGAGAAGAAGAAGAAGAAGAAGAAGATATGTATAATAAATTATAATAAAATATGAAATGAAAAACTAACGAGTTTAATCTTTTATCTTCCTCAATATAATAACCACAAACCCCGCTTCCAATCCGACACGATGATGTGCCTCGATACCTTCACCGCATCAAAGAATATCAAGCTCGCAATTCCAGGGAGACAGAAGAATAAGAAGGAGCAGAAGAAGAAGAAGAAGAATAGAGCATTGTTTGACTGACATTCCTTTACGGTCAACATCGGCTGATAGGGTGGAAATCATATCATTCCATGTCTGACGACTCACCGCCGCCCGCTGTAGATCTTGGATGGACTTGAATCCCAAAGTTGCACTCTCTCTAGTGATGGTTCTACGTAGAGTCTCCCTTAGCCTGCCTTGCTTTCTTTTGCCCTTCGCTGACCATGTGAAGGCTTGGCGAGGGAGTCTGGATTCATCCATTCTGAGAACGTGGCTGAGATAGACCCATCGACGTCTTTTGATGCATCGTAATACGTAGACTTGGTTCAATTCCTGTCTTATTGACTCGTTCGATTTAAAGTCGGACCATCTGATGTTCAATAGTCTACGGAGACATTTGTTCTCAAATGCATCAAGTCTTTGATTGAGTAGACCGATTGATTTCCAACTCTCACAATCGTATTTTAACACTGGGATCACACAGGAGTTGACAATTTTAAGTTTCGTAGTTTTACTGAGCACATTTGACTTCCATAGAGGAGACAGTTTATTGAAAGTATTGGAAGCCGTTGCAATGCGGGTCTTGATGTCTGGTGTTGTATAATATAATGAATAATAATAAAATATGAATTGAAAAACTAATAAATTTAACCTCTTATCTTCTTCTTCTTCTTCTTCTATCTCCCAGGAACTGCGAGCCTGATGTTCTTTACATCGTGTCGGGCAGGAAGCAGGTTTCTGCAATTATTTTTTTTCAGCCCATGAGTAGAATTAAAAAGCAGGAGATACGCAATACCTCTTACCAGGCTCCAACTCTATGAGGGAGTATGGCGATTCCTGTTAACTTGACCAGGCTAACCATGTTACTGGAGCATCAACGGAGCCGGAGGACAGAATCTTGGCCTTGGCGGTAACATATCAGTTCTGGGTCGCTGAATGTCAGATCGGATAGGGTCTTGACTCCCTTTTTGTTGAAATCTGACGTTGAACGCATACGACAGAGTGAAAGTTGAGAGGTAAAGGGCAGACTGGTCTTGCGTGCCGGATTTTTAACTCTTTGAAAATAAACTTGCTCTTTCGCTCGCCTTTCCCTTGCGTTTTCTGCTTAATATCAGACACTCCAATTTCCGTCTCTTCGTGACATGTATGAAAGAGTTAATGTCAAGAAATATAACAGGAAACTGGAAGGAAATGTAAATTAAATTTAATGAAATGCGACGGGGACGAAATATATGAAATTAGTTTCCTCCTCCTCTTCTTCTTCTTCTTTTAGTCATTCGTCTTTTCTTCTTCTTCTTCTTCGCCATCATCTCTTAGTCATTCGTCTTTTCTTCCTCCTTTTTTCCTCTCGTGTTCGCATTTGTCTTCTTCTTCGTCTTCTTCGTTTCTTCTTTTTATTCCTACTCTTCTTCCTCTTCTTCTTCTTCTTCTTCTGTGGAATAACTTAACATCAGGAAGACTACTGTATATAAAACTTTTAGAAAAAATAAACCATCCTTTGCCACGTCAAAACTATGTCCAAGTTATTTAGACAAGTACTTCAGTTAAAAACTTAGTTAGCGACATGATCATCATCATCATCATCACCACCACCACCATCACCACCACCACCACCATCATCATCATCATCAACATCATCATCATCACTGATGCATTTTGACGGATAATTTAACATACCTTTAACTGTTTAAAGCTCAGTGATGGCGGATTATCAAAACATGTATTATAACTAATAACATATAGGATAAAAATAACAAAGGATAAGAATAACATATAGGATAAGACTAACACATAGGATAAGAATACTTTATAATGATTAACTAGTAAATTCATTCATACATTCCTGTACCCTGTCCTTTTAAGAGCGCTCATCTCTCGGTAACCTGAAAATGTTTCACTGCTTAGCCAGAATACTTGCCTTAGCGAGTGTGGTATTTAGAGTCTCAGTGATATCCTGGAACCGGTTCTGATCAACTAATCATTTGTTTTTCGATTATTTTCAAACCGTGGTTAGAGCAGAAAGAAAGTTTAATAATAACATGTTAATTTTTTTTAAACGTCACATTAACATATATTATGGCATCAGCTGTGCAGGATTCTTGTACTTGTACCTGTACGAACTCCCGGGAACTGTGAGCTGTTGTTCTTTGCAGCCGATGCTGTAGAGATGTTGAGGCACATCATCGTATCGGCGTGGGAGTGGGTTATGGCAGCTACTTTTTCAGTCCCAGAGTACAGTTAAAAAGCAAGGAGGGGTGTGTAATGTTTCCTTAGCAGACTCCACCACCATGGGGACTATGGCGATCTCTGCCCTCGTTAGCCAGGCTAGGCCTGTTACTGCGGGTACCACGGAGAGGTGGGACAGGGTCTTGGTCAGGTATGGGTCGCTAACACTGACTCTGGCATATTAGCTATGGGTCGCTGATTGCCTCATCAAACAAGCGTCTTTACTCCCTAAGCGTTGGTAATCATGCACCTCTGTCTTGTGCGATATTTGGTGTTTCCGACTAATTCTAATTCTTCTCTATGTTCGTGCCACTTGCTCAGTCCATTGAGATGTTTTTTTTTTTTTTTGGTTCTTGGTTTTCCTCTCCTCATTTATAGAATTTTATTCAATGCCACGTTAAGCCTAGAATAAATTAGATTCTAGAAGAATTCTTTGCCTTTTTCCCCCCTCTCTTTTTTGTTTTGTTTTTTGTTTTGTTTTGTTTTGTTATTATAATGGATGTGAAAGGGTTAAAGTGTTTCGAAGCGCCGTGCCCTAGACGAATCCTCCAAAACCTATTGGAAGCACGGGATAAAGAATTTAGAAATGTATAGGACAACAGGAAATAATGACATTAAGATTAAAATTAGAAGGAAGAGAGGTATTAATAATGATAAGATAGAATATCTTTAACTCTTTCACTCTTGAGTTAGTTTCGGTGCTATGACAGAGCAAATTTTACTGAGAAATTTTGGTCGAAAGAAACTGGAACGAAGCTACTCCGTGATTTAAAATACTGGGTTGGGTTAGAAATGTGCTACTTTTCATTTTATTTAGACTTTGCTTTAATATCTCTCTGAACTTTGACCCGCCAAGGTGTGCGAGATATGCCAACCCTACCAGTGCTGTTTTGAAGCAAAAGAGTTAAAAATGCAGAAGAAAGAGCGGTCACATGCTGTCGTAATTTGGAATCCGTCCGATCCGAGACAGTAGCTAAGTCCTACGAACAACTTTTTGAAGAAAATGTTTTTAAAAGGAATGGGAAAGGTTACCCACAAAAAAAAAAAATTAAAACAAGACATGACTGTCTGTGTCTTGCGCTCCTTAAAGAGTTAAACTGGAGAGGATAAAAAGTATACTTCAGTCTGCATCTTAAAGTTTTCACACCCCTGCTCTTTCAGAATCACAGCGACCGTTTTATTTAATTTTTTTTCAGCTCGCTTTTCCTAAATTCTCATCAGATTTTAAAATATTTGTAGTTAAACAGTTCTTAAATATGTATCTCACAGTTCATTAGCTTGGCCGCGAAGTTGTAGATGAAACAGATCAAGAGTAATTATCTGTGCTTAATCTCCATAGGTAACGTTAGATGAAACAGATCAAGTGTAATTATCTGTGCTTAATCTCCATAGGTAACGTTAGATTAAACAGATGAAGTGTAATTATCTGTGCTTAATCTCCATAGGTAACGTTAGATAAAACAGATCAAGAGTAATTATCTGTGCTTAATCTCCATAGGTAACGTTAGATGAAACAGATCAAGTGTAATTATCTGTGCTTAATCTCCATAGGTAACGTAAGATGAAACAGATCAAGTGTAATTATCTGTGCTTAATCTCCATAGGTAACGTTAGATGAAACAGATGAAGTGTAATTATCTGTGCTTAATCTCCATAGGTAACGTTAGATTAAACAGATGAAGTGTAATTATCTGTGCTTAATCTCCATAAGGTAACGTTGGATGAAACAGATCAAGTGTAATTATCTGTGCTTAATCTCTATAGCTAACGTTAGATGAAACAAATCAAGAGTAATTATCTGTGCTTAATCTCCATAGGTAACGTTAGATGAAACAAATCAAGGGTGATTATCTGTGCTTAATCTCTATAGCTAACGTTAGATGAAACAAATCAAGAGTAATTATCTGTGCTTAATCTCCATAGGTAACGTTAGATGAAACAAATCAAGAGTGATTATCTGTGCTTAATCTCTATAGCTAACGTTAGATGAAACAAATCAAGAGTGATTATCTGTGCTTAATCTCTATAGCTAACGTTAGATGAAACAAATCAAGAGTGATTATCTGTGCTTAATCTCCACAGGTAAAGTTAGATGAAACAGATCAAGTGTAATTATCTGTGTATAATCTCCATAGGTAACGTTGCTGATATAAGAAATTGTTTGTTGTTATTTTTTTTTGAGGCGGGAGGTGGGGAGGGGGAATAGTATCTGAGTGGTTAGGCGTTCGACTTACTAATCCGGTGGTACCGGGTTCAAGTCTCAGCTGTTGGATTTTTTTTTCCTGCTATAAACTAAAAAGGGCCCAGGGATCCAACCAGTCTCTAAAGATGAGTACCAGAGAAATGTGGAAAAGTAAGTGCGGACATACCACATGATGGGGATACTGACCACATCACACTTTCATGTGGCGAAGGTCACTGGCCTTACACCTTATCCCCAGTGTGTCTTATTGGCATGGAAACAAAGAGTTTTTCCTTTACCTTTTATCTACACATACAGAGTTATTTATAGGTTCCTGAAACATTTTTAAAATTCGAAACAAATAAACTACGTAACAGATCATGATTATTCTTACGCCAAGAGAGAGAAAAAAAGTTTTTTTTTTTTTTCTTATAAATAAAGCCCTAGCATAGAGCTCCCGTGATTTGCCGCTAGGAAGCAGCAATAGCAAATATGGCGTTCAGTAAACGTGAGCAGTCATTTTGTGTTTTGGAATAAGCAAAAACTTCGTCCGTTGTGACCGTGCAGCGATTATTTCGAGCTGAATTCCAGAAAGTATCACCTGTTTTCAAGAGAATCATGAACTAGTATGCGAAATTCCCCGATGAAGGCTGTCTGTGCACAGCTCCTCGGCGGGGACGTCCAGGTCTAAGAGAAGAAACTGTGAATCGTGTTAGAGAAGCTTACCAGCGAAACACCCGCAAGTCTACTACACGAAGAATTTGCCATACTGCTGGTTGCGAGACTCTTAACTTTAAACTTGCACGTGTAGTGAACTTTCGGTAGTGAACACGATTCAGAGTTTTTTTGCTTGGTCCTGGACGTCCCTGCAGAGGAGCTGTGCACAGGCAGCCTTCATCCGGGAATTTCGTATACTAGTTCCTGATTCTCTTGAAAACAGGTGCTACCTTCTGGAATTCAGCTCGAAATCGTCGATGCACAGCCACAACGGACGAATTTTTTGCGTATTCCAAAACACAAAATGACTTCTCATGATTACTGAAAGCCATATTTGCTACTGCTGCCTCCTAGCGGCAACCCAAGGGAGCTCTGTGCGCGGGCTGTATTAAAAAAAACTTGAAGATTCTCTCTCTCTCTCTCTCTCTCTCTCTTCGGAGAGAGAATAATCATAATCCGTTACATTGTTTATTTTTGCGAGTTTTAAAAAATGTTTTACGGCCTTATGAATAACACTGTATAAGCTTAAACTTGGTGAGCCCCAAAATAAAGCTGATATTCGTTCATTTTCCAAGAAAGCTGACCACAGGTTTGCCACTACAGCCACATCTATTGATGTACATCCAAAACCATCCACATCCCGTGGTTCGGACCACACCACATCATCTTCAGATCCAGATGATCATGATGCGACGTCTACCCAGGAAACTCTCTACCATAGAGGGAGGGAGTGAATGAGTGAGTGAGTGAGTGAGTGAGTGAGTGAGTGAGTGAGTTTTTGTTTGATTATTATTATTTTTTTTTTTTGCTTTACTTAACTCTACTGTTAAGGATATATTAAAGCTGAGATACAAAAAAGTTATGGATTTTATCTCCTCTCTCTATTTCTTAATCCTATATGTTTTTATATGATTAAGGCTCACGCCGAAACGTTACAACTGTGTACTCGTTAAGTAATAAAGCTGTTCATACTTTTTTCCCCTAGTTTATACATTTTGGTATCACAGCTTCACTGCAGTGGCTCCGTGTATAGTTATATACTCATGCACTAACTATTGTGTGTTAGCTGTGTGACGTCTACGAAGTTGTATCTGAGAGTGCGCGTGACCTCCTTCTTTACTACCAACCAATCAGAATGGTATTACACCTCACAGCTCTTCATATAAACATTTACATTTCACAACACGCGCTTTCAAACACATCTTCAGACAAGCCACATCTGTACGCTTCCTTTTTTTCTATTTTTTTCCCTTATTTCTTATTTCTTATATATCATTCACGAGAATTTATATTTTATCTCATTTTCCTATCTCTTTGTCATGTATGTTTAATTCATGATTATGTATGATCCCTGTATGATTAAGTTTACCATTTATCCAACTTAACAAAATATGGTCATCTAAGAACATCAAAACAAGAACCAAACTTAGGCTTTTCAATACAAAAGTAAAGACTGTCCTACTATATAGTTCAGAGACATGGGTTATGACCAAGACAATACAAAAGAGGATACAAACATTCATGATCTACTGCTTGAGGAGGATTTTAAACATTAAATGGCAGGACAAGATCAGGAACGAGGAGGTCTTGGAAAGGGCAGGACAAGAACCTATGAACCTACAAATCATGACCAGGAAGTGGAGGTGGTTTTGCCACAATCTGAGAAAACCAGACATCAACATAGCAAGACATGGAATCCTCAAGGAAATAGAAAACGAGGAAGACCTGGACTTACTTGGAGAAGAGAAATTATGACAGTGTTCAGAGACAAGGGATACACATGGAAGGAAGCAGAGAATAATTCCAAGAACAGGGATGACTGGAGAGCCTTTATCCGTGGCCTGTGCTCTCAAGGGAGTGAAAGGTGATGATGATGATGATGATGATGATGAAGGTGTAAACATTACAACTGTGTGCTTGTTAGTTTATAAAGTGTAGTCCTACTTTTGGTTTAACAATCTTAAGCCATAAACACCTTAGTTTCTCTCTCTCTGTCACATATACACTCTCTCACACATATATACACACTCTCTCTCATACACTTTCTCTCAAACACTCTCTCTCACACACTCTCTGTCACATATTGTCTCATACACTCTCTCTCACATACTCTCTCTCATATACTCTCTCATAAACTCTCTGATATACTCTCTCCCTCATACACACTCTCTCTCTCACAAACTCCCTCTCATACACACTCTCTCACACATACATTCTCTCTTATATATATACTCTCTCACACACACTTTCTCTCTCACACAAACACTCTCTCTCACATATACTCTCACACACTTTTTCTCACACACGCACTCATACACACACACTCTTTCTCTCTCTCTCTCTCTATCTCTCTCTTTCTTCTTATCTCTCTATCTTACGTCCATGCATACTGTAATTCTTTACATTCACTTATATGTATAAGTTTTACCGTATGTTTGTGCATGTTGTTTTGTATGTCCAAATATCTGCCTACAGGGTCCGTTATTTGTTATGCAGCAATTTCTACGCCTGTTACTTGTTATGCAGCAATTTCTACGCACATTTCATCTGTTATTCAATACATATTCCATCAGCACAAATTATGTTAAAACTCATTTATGTATAGAGAACTCTCAGCTATAATGAAGGAAAGAACTACACAATTCCTTAGATCATCTGAGGAAGAACTTTCCATATCCCCCCCCTCTCCAATAAAATAAATATTTGGGCCCTCTTACCTCCAAAGAAGTTGGGGGAAGGGGACCCGATGTGTCCTGAGTCCTAAGTCTGCATTATTACACAGAATCTTCAAGCGAAACTTGGCTGTTGTGCCACATAGTATTGGTATTGGAACTGACATTTTAAACTTTTCAAGTTTCATCACTGCTTACTGCACATGCTCCACCCCCAGCATGAAGCCCTTTTTGTTTGATGTTTCAGAACGGCTCTTCCATGTTCTTCTTCTTCTTCCAGCTTGTCCATGAATGCAAGTTGCTTTTAATACGCTGTAAGCTGTTACTGCTACGAGCACTGTAGCTAATACTTCAGCCTTTATTTACATTCACTGACGTTACAGCATAGCCAAGTACTTTGGGGATCTGCATATCCCTGGAGATCGGAGATGAGACTTGTAGGGTTCAGCAGAGCATGTCCAGATAATGTTTAACACTTGAGATATATTTAGAATTTTTTTTTAAATTTAATACCAAGTGCTGGTGAACTTTAGTCCCAGCAGCGGGGACTTTAGTCCCAGCAGTGGGAACTATAGTCCCAGCCGTGGGGACTTTAGTTCAAGCAGTGGGTACTTTGGTCCCAACAGTGAGAACTATAGTCCCAGCAGTGGGAACTTTAGTCCCAGCAGTGGGAACTATAGTCTCAGCATTGGGAACTATAGTCTCAGCAGTGGGAACTTTAATCCCAGCAGCGGAGACTTAGTGGTGACTTTAGTCCCAGCAGTGGGCACTTCTTCTGGTACCTCTACACCCAAATAGGCCCCGGGTCCACCCAGCTTCAAACAAAGAAAAATGGGTGCCTGAGAAATCCGAGAAGGTAAAAAGCAGCCAGGCGTGATACTGAACATTTCACACTTACATGTGCCGATAGTCTTGGAAATACGGGCCTAACACTGGACCCCCCGATGTGCCTTAATATCACGGATACGGGGATTTTACCTTACTGAGGAAGTCAGGATGGTCCCGGTGAATTATTGTTGGCCCTTTTCTGTGGTGGGTGTGTAGGTTAAACTGATATCAAACGGCTCTAACTTTCAAAGCCCCGTCCTACATTCCATTTTTCCCATCTCACCTCCGGAATAGTCAGTCAGTCATTTGCATGTCCCTTGCTGAACTTTGCCTCCCTAACAGCTCTCCTGTAGGCCTCTTAGACAGTCAGTTATTTGCATGTCCCTTGCTGAACTTTGCCTCCCTAACAGCTCTCCTGTAGGCCTCTTAGACAGTCAGTCATTTCCATGTCCCTTGAGGAACTTTGCCTCCCTAACATCTCTCCTATAGGCCTCTTAGACAGTCAGTTATTTGCTTGTCCCTTGAGGTACTTTGCCTCCTTAACATCTCTCCTGTAGGCCTCTTAGACAGCTAGTCATTTGCATGTCCCTTGCGGAACTTTGTCTCCCTAACAGCTCTCATGTAGGCCTCTCGGTTGTAAGCATGATGCCCTGCTGCTGATGCATCCATTTGCAGATCATCAACGATGTCTTTCAGCTATCTTCACCTTGGTCTTCCTCTCTTTCTTTTTCCCATTATATACCCTTCCAAGACGATCTTCTTTTAGATTATCATGACGTTTAATGTGTCCAAAATATTTAAATTTTCTCTGCTTAATCCTTTTTACTAGCCAGTCTTCTTTAATATTAAGGTCTTGTAGTATGGATATATTTGTCCAGAGTGATAGAAAAGGAAATATCCAATTCAGAGAGCAGGGATAGAATTACGAGGGGCGTTCAGAAAGTAATGCACCACATCGTTGTGTTTTTTTTGTTTTTTTTTTGTGTCAGCTAATAATAGAAATAGAAGCACGAAAGTTTGCACATTTTAAATATGTCACGTGCTGATTGTGTGAACCAAATTGCACCGCAATCGGCCAAAGAATATGGCTGCCCTTACCGTTGAAATGGAGCGTGTTAGCAACTTGCGGTATAAGCAGTGAATTGTGATAGAATTTCTCGTTGCAGAAAATGAAACTGTTGTGAATATTCACAAGCATCTATGTGATGTGTATAGAAGTTCTGCAGTCGACAGAAGTATAGTCAGTCGCTGGTTTCAGAGAATCAAATAATCAATAAGTGGAGATAAGGAGTTGCATGATCGGCGGCGCTGTGGACGTCCTGCCACAGCCACCAAGGCAGAAATGTTGAAATGCGCTGAGGGTATTATTCTTACTGAGAGGCCTTGAAGCTGTCAGCCAGCAATGGTAGTGCAAATGCAGTTATACTCGTAAAATCTCTCGGATTTTCTAAGGTTTGCGTAAGATGGGTTCCTCGAAGTCTCAGAAATGACCATCGATTGCAAAGGAGATCAATTTCTTCTGAATTGTTGGAGCGTTTCAATGTTGAGGGAGAAAACTTTTTGGCTAAGATCGTAACAGGTGACGAAACCTGTGCACATCATTTTGAACCTGAGACAAAAAGACAGTCAATGGAGTGGCATCATCCGCAACCACCACGAAGAAAGAAATTCAAGACAACTCATTTAGCTGGAAAGGTCATGATCACTGTCTTTTGGGATATTGAAGGTGTGATTCCTGTGGATGTTATGCCAAGAGGAGAAACAATCAATTCGCAAGCTTACATTAAGACATTGACAAAAATTCAGTCAACATTTTCGCAGAGTTCGGCCACCAAGAATCCAGCAGACCACCTGCTCCTTCACGACAATGCTCGTCCTCTCACAAGTCTGGCAACACGGGAAGCAATCACCAAATTGGGTTGGACTGTACTACCCCATCCACCATATAGTCCCCAATTTGGCACCCTTTTATTTCCATCTGTTTGGTCCACTTAAAGATGCACTCCGATGGACAAGATTTAAAGATGACGAAGGAGTGATTCATACAGGGAAGAAATGGTTATATAATCAAAAGAAAATCTGAATAGGCTAGGAATACATGCAGTTGTTTCACGCTAGCGTTAAAGCCGTACAAGCTGATGGGGGATTATGTTGAATAATACCGATGTTTACATGACATATCTATGTATATTTTTTTATAAATTTCATTCATGCTTTTTTTGAAGAAATAGCTCCTGAGAAGAACGATGTGGTGTAATACTTTCTGAACGCCCCTCCTACATTAGAGAAAGTCGTACACAAATAGTCTCGAAAGAAAAACAAAAGTGATAATCTCCAGGGGAGACAGATTGGCGCAGACAGAGACGACAGGACAAAGGAGAAAGGGGTCGGAGGTGTAGACATCACTTACAGAAAAACAAGTCAAAGGAAGGATATGATGGGGGAAGAGGTGGAAAGGCTTTCGTAGAACAGAGAAGAAAGATTAAGAGCACAGAGTGGCCAAAGATGTGTACACTGAAACCACGAATTAACAATCATAAATTCAACTGGACAATTTGAAATCCCACTACACTGTCGTACCAACACTGAACCCGTCTGTGGACAGAGCAAGAAAGTTGCGTGTGTGTGGGACGTGCAAGCAATTTGT
>CM019714.1:19198649-19206149 GCA_009760885.1 Achatina immaculata
AAGCGTGTCCAGACATACCACCACAGACTAGGGAGGTCCCCATCGATGAATTAGAAGAGCTGGTATCTGCGACTCACATTTGTTGCGGTGGCCCCCACTGGATCCCCTGATCGAGCAGCTTGTGACTTTTTCTTGCGGGGGGGGGGGGGGGGGGGTGTGGGTACATTAAAGACAATGTTCATGTACCCCCCATCGTCCATGTACTCTGAACATTCTGAAGCAGCAAGTCACGGACCTTATAGCATCTTGATACTCCAGATATGCTACATAAAACCTGGGAGGAACTCAATTATTTTAATGACATTTGACATGCCACCGAAGGCGGAGAATGGAGAAGGGGAGTGGTCATACTGAACTCCTATAAAGCATATCTAAAACTCTGAGAGTTTCCATACAAAATAACACACACACACACTGTCTTCATGTAGCTGCATTTTTTTTTTAATTCCCGAAGTTGTGTAACGGATTTTTTAAGATACCCTATATAATGTTGTTGCTAGGATTTCGTCTGATGAAAAATCAATATTGTGTGACATATCGCAAAACCTCTTTTTTTACCGTAGTATTCTGTCTGACGATATAGTCTGCTCAATAACATGCTGTCCGTTGGTGTAATCTGCTCAGTAACATGCTGTCCGGTGGTATAGTTTGATCAGTAACATGCTATCCGATGATATAGTTTGCTCAATAGCATCCTGTCTAAGAGTATAGTCCATTCAGCAACAAGCTCTCAAGTAGTGCAGTTGTCAGTTAAATGTTGACAGATAGTATAGTTAGCTCAGCAACATGCTGCCCGGTGGTATAGTTTGCTCAGTAACATTGTGTCTTATGATACACACGTTCGTTAAGTGTCCTGTCTGGTAGTATAGTTTGATCCAGGCGTATAGTTTGTTGAGTAAATTTCTATTAGTGGGTACCTTCTGTTCCACACAATGCTGTCTCTAAGTATATTTGTCCTGTAACATACCAGTCAAGACGAATAGTTTGTTCAGCAACATTTCGTTAAGCGGCTCTAGTTTATTCAGTGAAATCATGTCTATGGAAACCATTACACGGCCAGGATGGATACATGTTTATCGGCCTTGACCTATGAAATACTCTACATGCAACGGATCTTGTAAACATCATTTAAAGAATGTTTCCCCCCCGGGCTGTTGTTACCTTAATCACTGTTATTATTAAGTTAAGGTTTTCTGTTAGGCTCTGACCTGTTTATGCAGCATTACGGGCATAATCAATAAAGCAAATAGAGGACCAGGTTTAAGGCAAATTCCTTCCAGTGTATTGTAAGATGATGTTGAATTTAAGACCACAGTCTATCTATCTATCTATCTATCTGTCTGTCTGTCTGTCTGTCTGTCTATCTATCTATCTGTCTGTCTGTTTATCTGTCTGTCTGTCTGTCCGTCTTAACCCTTTAGAAATGAAGATTAATCAGTCATTCAGTCTGTCTGCCTATCAATCTATCAATCTATCTAGCCGTTTGTCTGTCTGTCTGTTTCTTACCGTGGCATAAGAGGCACAAAAGCTGAAGCCACAATGCAACTAAAGCGATTTGATGGCACAGGATGATATTGAGAATGTACTTCTATATTTTAGAAACCACTGTTTCTTTTCTTCTCCTACCTCTTCTTCCGGACAAGTCATAGTATCTTAGTTCTAATATTCTCTGATTCAAAGACTATGGAAGCTTTTCCTTAATGCATACATACTGCTTTTATTATGCTAATTACGCGCCTTATTCGCCCTATAACTTCCCCGTTATGCCCCCCGTAATGAAGACAGCGTTTCAAGCCCTCATAATTTCGCTCGGTCAGCCGAGATAAGGACTCTCTGCACCTGGGACCTAATATAAGTTATTGGCCCTAGAGACAACTACGTGGAACCTTCTTATTGGTTTATTAATTGTTCCCCCTGATTATCTTTATAGTCTCCCCTTTCTTGTACCGGATGACATTGTACGGTCATCTTTTTTTTTTTTCTGTGGATGTGTCCTCTGTTATAAACGATGTCTTTGATAAAACAAAATAAAAAGGGGCAGTGCTTTTTCTTTCCTTTTTCGTATTCATTATCATTATCATCATGTGTCATACCAGGCGGCGTGGGCGGTCGTATAAGGCCTTGATGTTTGTAAGTATTTATGTTGCTGATTTCTTTCCATGCCAAACTGTCAGGTTTTCTGCCTTTAATTTTACCTGTTGTTATGATGTTTTCCAGTTTCTTTCTTCTCGTCGCACGTTCCAAGAGCGATGATTGTCTTTTCCTTATCTTTGTTATTATACTACATTTTTCATTAGCTTGTCTCAGACACTGCTACATTAGTTGGCTGTTTACAGGATCCTTATCATTCTTCTCAGGAACAATGTCTCTGTTGCCTCCAATGATTTAATCATTTGCCTGTAAATAATCTATGATTCACATCCGTATGTCAACATAGGTTCAATACAGCAAAAGAAATGACTTGGTCTGAACATCAGGAAAAAGTAGTCAGTCAGTCAGTTAGTTAGTCATTTAGTCTGTCAGTCAGTCATTTGCATGTTCCTTGTAGAACTTTACCCCCCCCCCCCCCAACAACAGCACTCCTGTAGGCTTCTCGATTGTAAGCAAGATGCCCTGCTGCCGATGCGTCCATTGTAGATTGTGAACGATGTCTTGCAGCCATCTTCGCCTTGGTCTTCCTCTCTTTCTTTTTCCCATTATGTACCCTTCCAAGACTTGTTTTCTCTAAATTGTCATGACATTTAATATATCCAAAATATTAAAGTTTTATCTATTTAATCCTCTTTACTAGTCAGCCTACTTCAATATTACGTTCTTTTACTACGGATATATTTGTTCTTTTTTGTGTCCATGATATTTGAAGAACTCTTCTGTAGGATTTACATTCAAAGGCATTTATGTGTTTCTCAGCTGTTTTGTTAAGTGTCCAGGTCTCACATGCACATTTTGTGACGGGAAAGATGCAGGCTCTTAAAAATCTTATTTTTGTGGTTCTGTAGTTCTGTCTGTTCTTTTCCACAGAAAATTCTTCAGTTGTTTTACTTTTATAGAAGCGATAAGCTGTCTTACTTTTAATTTCCCCACATTGTGTCTCCATTATTATGGAAAAGAGAGACAATGGTTATATCCAAAAAGAAATGTCCACCATATTGTAAGAAGTGAACAACTTTAAATACCTAGGATCAGCGATAGCAGCTGACGAAAGATGTATCATATAAATTAAAAGCAGAACGTGCCAGACAAAGGTAACATTACAGAAACTGAAAACCATCTTGTGTAGTAAATTATTATCGTTGAACGTGAGAAAGAAAGTATTACGGCAAAAGTCATACTATTTCAAACTGAATTCAGCAAAAATGTATCAGGATTGATTGTGCGTTCTTGAAAGTTGCCTTGTTGCCAGTGAGGAGGTGCTCTGTCTTGCTGAAAGACGTGAAGTGATGACTGTCTTTCTTAACCTCGTGCATCAATCAGTCAATTGACAAACTGAGATGGGACATACCCTCAGCTAGTGTCTTCCTGGATGAAGGAAGACCCATAAACCTTCTCCCTCGAAATGGGCTCATTCGCCGCGGATGCCCGTTGACCTGGTGGAGGTTTTGTCTGTGCCTCAGACGCGAGTATTATGTCTGTTCATTTTGTCACTTAAATGGAACGTCGATTCCTGGGTAAAAACTACCATCTTGGCAAACGAGCCATTCTCCTTGATCTTGTTTTGAAAGTCGATAGGGAACTGACGTCTTGATGATTCTGTCGGTGCCCTCGCGTGCACTAGTTGTAACATGCTCTGGTGCGTGCAAACAGGGCTTCATAACACAAGCCACAGTAATGTCTTGGGTATGTGGATCTCACAGTATTGTCTTGGGTATGCGGAACTCACAGTATTGTCTTGGATATGTGGAACTCATGACTGCCTCACTGAAAGTTATCTTCATGGACTGTACTGACATGCCTTGATGAGTTCTTTCATCTTCTCACATGACATGGACGGACGCCCCGTAGAAAACCTGTCTCATGAAAATGGCGATACTATTAATAGATCCCACGAACGAGCAAATGGTTTGGCTCGATTTTAAAAAAAAGTTCTTAGCATCGTCAGGGCTCTAATTATTGCTTTGCCTTTTATGAGTTGCTCTACGGTCTTTATCTTGCCAGAAAAGGGGTCTTTGGTTTTTATCAAACCAGAAAAGGGGTCTATGGTTTTTATCAAGCCAGAAAAGGGGTCTATGGTTTTTACCAATCTAGAAAAAGGGGTCTATGGTTTTTATCAAGCCAGAAAAGGGGTCTATGGTTTTATCAAACCAGAAAAGGGGTCTATGGTTTTTATCAAGCCAGAAAAGGCGTGTATGGTTTTATCAAGCCAGAAAAGGTGTGTACGGTTTTTATCTTGCCAGAAAAGGTGTGTACGGTTTTTATCTTGCCAGAAAAGGTGTCTACGGTTTTTATCTTGCCAGAAAAGGTGTCTACGGTTTTTATCTTGCCAGAAAAGGTGTCTACGGTTTTTATCTTGCCAGAAAAGGTGTGTACGGTTTTTATCTTGCCAGAAAAGGTGTGTACGGTTTTTATCTTGCCAGAAAAGGTGTGTACGGTTTTTATCTTGCCAGAAAAGGTGTGTACGGTTTTTATCTTGCCAGAAAAGGTGTCTACGGTTTTTATCTTGCCAGAAAAGGTGTGTACGGTTTTTATCTTGCCAGAAAAGGTGTGTACGGTTTTTATCTTGCCAGAAAAGGTGTCTACGGTTTTTATCTTGCCAGAAAAGGTGTGTACGGTTTTATCAAGCCCTTGTAACTCTGTAACTCTGTACTGCGGTAATGCTGGTGGTTTTCACCAGTTCTAACACGTAGAATGGCTTTTCTGCTCCTGATTCGGCCATCTTGAATCCAGAGACCTCTAGTGTTCTCAGAATAATGTGTGGTGCGTAAAACAGAAGAAGAAGAAGAAAAAAAGAAGAGCAATAACATGATGATGATGATGATGATGATGACATACAAAATATCTTAAAACCGTTTTTCCCTTTTCAAAATGAACCTACACCTTCCAGGTAACTCCTCTGCCAAAAAACTGGAACCTACATTTCTACCTGACTTCCATCGATCTCCCTGCACAAAGAAGGTCAGATTAGATGTAACCGCTTATAGATTTATCATTTAGGTCTGGTGCACCCTGCATGAAGATTGATTTTGCACAATAAGTTTTTTTAGAACTTCCCTTTTCTGCTCCATGTCACTTTCTGAATAATTCGAGTATTCACATGTTTATACAGTTCCGTTACTTTAGAATGCTTTCAGTTTTTTTACATCATCATCATCATCATCATCATTATTGTAGTCATTCTCACATTTTAATAATAATACTAATAAGAGGTAAAAGAAGAATCTCTGTTATTGTGGTCATTATTCTTACATTATTTTCATTATAATTATCATCATCACTGTCACTACTGTCTTTGTTCTTGTATGATTTTCACTGTAATTATCATCATCACTGTTAATGCGGTCATTATTGTTGTATTATTTTCTAATAATCATCATTGTCAACATCGTCACTGGCATTATCATGATCATGATTATTGTCTGTATCATTTTCTTCACCATTTTCGTTATTGTCGTTACTGTGATTATCATCATCTATATCATAATCGTCACTTTCATTATCTGTAATCCTGAATAAGATCTGGCACAGGCGTTTTGGCCATGGGTAAAACCCTTTCCTCTTTCTATCCCCCCAAAATATATCATTTAACACATTCTTTTTCTCTTTTTTTTTAAACGTTATACTCGAAGACAGTCTTGGAAGGATACATAATGGGAAAAAAAAGAGAGGAAGACCAAAGCGAAGATGGTTGCACGACACCGTTGATAATCTGCAAATGGACGCATCAGCAGCAGGGCATCTTGCTTACAATTGAGAGGCCTACAGGAAAGCTGTTAGGGAAGCAAAGCTCCGCAAGGGACATACAAGTGACTGATTGACTGACTGACTGAGTGAGAGAGAGAGAGAGAGAAGAGAAAGAAGCGGAAGTAAAAAGACGCTGAGATGAGCAACAAAAGTAAAACCAATATTTCTGCTGAAAGTCTTCATAAGGTACAACAAAAATCAGTGGATCATTTAATTCTTGGACTACACCTTGAATGAAAGAAGGCTACATGTTACTCTTCTATCATACTCCATTGTTCTTCACTTCGCTTCGTTCTTTCGAGCTTTCGACTTTCGTTGAAAAACTGCACCACGTGTATAAATCTGACTCCAGATCTACTAGTATCAGGTGTACTGCACTCATAATTACATGCATCTCTCCTAATTCTCACTATTTGTCTTCCTGCAGCCACAAGAGAATATTAACAGCTATCTAGACTGGTCTTTTTTTAAATATTCATTAAAATAAATTTATCAACAACATAGAAACAGTTGTTCAGCTTCTTAAATATATCAAGGCATTCATCTACAAATAAACTTCGACGAAAAAGAAAGAAAGAAAGAAAGACAAAAAAGGAAGAAAAAGAAGAAAGAATGAAAGAAAGAAAGACAGACAGAGGAAAGAAAGAAAGTAAGAAAAAAAGAAAGAAAGAATGTGAAAGAAGAAAGAAAGAAAAAAAATGGCACATAGTCCTAGCTCATTCAGGAAAACCAAGTAGGTAATTTTTATACCGGTAAGGTATAATATTTCTACATCACTGAAGGCTATTCGAAAAAAATGCAATGAAGCACTACTTTCATGGTAAATTGCGCAAGAGAAAATAATCCGCCGTTTTTCCCCAAACTCACTGACGTGTATACAAATTAGCAGCTTGTCTGACTAAAGAACGAATGAGTTCAGCTTACAATGTACTTCTCTCGTGCGAAATATCGGTTCATTTTTTGTGAAAAAAAAAACAAAGAATAGCTAAGAAATGTTAAAGCTAAACAAAGAACAAAATCAATTTTCACCTGTTTCATTACAAGCCACCTTGCCTTGTCAAGTTCTCAAATACATTACAATTAATCTCTAGAAATAGACATAGACTAATCGAAATAACGCTGCAATGAAACAATAAAGACGTTTTTTAAACGCCGACAAATGGCGTGTATCGCGATTCAGAATAACTTGATATTTAAAAGATATGTTTTTATCTGTTTATAACTAACAAAAATGTTTCAACTGCTGATTTTTTCTTTATACCTAAGAAATGTTTTCAAAAGTAACAACTCCTGTCCCGTTGTCTGTCGACATTTTCAGTGGAAGAATGATGTAGGGTTTATGACAAAAAAGAACGAATGTTTATCTCTTTTGAAGATAGCAATTTACATGCAATAACTGGCTCAAAGGTTGCAGTTTTTAAATTGTAGACAGGCAGAGAAACAAATAAGTTAGCAGTGGACAGGCAAACAAAGAGAAATAGAAAGACAGACAGACAGATAAAAATGAAAAAGACAGACAGACAGATAGATAGATAGATAGATAGATAGATAGATAGATAGATAGATAGATAGATAGATAGATAGATAGATAGATAGATAGAT